>CAWUFW010025380.1:0-45844 GCA_963921515.1 Calotriton arnoldi
ATGTAATAAACAAAATTAAAAAAAAAAAAAAAAGTTGCACTGGCTTCCCTTGAAAGAATGGGTATAATTCAACGCCATGTGCTACTGTCATAGAATCCTCAATAGCAAAGGCCCTAGATATTGGCATCCTTTAGTTATATCTTATACCCCAAGAAGAAAATTGAGCTCTGCCGGGGCCTCAAAGGCCTGTATTCCCAGTATTAAAAGAGCTTGCATTGGAGGATGTGACTTTGGCTTTCTGGCCACCAAGATGTGGAACTCTCTTCCTCTCTCATTTAGGCAGGAAAAAAAGAAACAGATTTCTGAAAGAAGCTAAATACTTGGCTTTTTAAATCTGTATAGTACCTTAGGATTCATCTGATCTGGTCTTTGAGAGTGAAACCGTAGCGCTGGGATACTTCAGTCGAAGTAACCATGCACTTTATTATTATTAAATGACTTTTGTGGTTCACCCTGACAAGGATTGTTGGCTAAATTGGGCTTCCACCCCGCTCAACCAATAACCCAGTTTCTTACAGTATTACAATATTTTGCCGTATATACAACATTAAAAAGGGAAGAGCTCAGGCATTACAAGAGGCATGGCCAGAAAAACAATACGTTAATTATGCCCGCAAAAAATACATTAGAGCACCCTAGCACATACTAATAAAAAGTATAAGGTTATGTCAGAGTGCAAGAAGTCGACGACGTTTCGATCCCTTTGACACAATACTGGGATCATCTTCAGGAAAAGACAATTAGTGCCTGAGACAGATGCCTGTCGGTCGGAGTTCAAGGATCTTTTTTGCAGGCCTAATTGATGTATTGTTTTTCTGGCCATGCCTCTTGTAATGCCTGAGCTCTTCCCTTTTTAATGTTGTATATGTTCCCACTTGTATGTTTCCTTTAATTCTTTGCATTGAACGAATATGTCCAGTTGGACAGCCAAATATAGACATCATTGTATTTCTATACATAAAAAAATTCTGCAAATGTTTCCTTGTTAGAGACTGTTGTTCCTTTAAAACAATCTGAAAAACAGAGCAGCCGCTTGGCCTCTTGCCATGTCTGACTTTTACCCAGACCTTGCTTTTTAACCAACTTCACTTAGTATGCTAGGATTGATGTGCCTATATTTATAATTGTAAATGAGTGACTGTATGACTGTATCCTAAAAGTTGGCATGTCAGAAGCTTTTTTGAGGCCTGAGCCAAAAAGGTTTTGCGGGGCTAACTCTGGCTTTCACCTCAGAAGTGAGAATAAACAGCATTTGCTGACACCTAGTGGCGAGTCTGCATGCAATTTCATCTTCATCATTAACAAACAGGCTAGACCAGTTTTTTTATAATTTATTACATACATTAATTGTGCAGCAGGAGCATTGTGGCCCTTAAATGTGTGGGGCCCAGGGTGAAGATCCTGCGATTCTCTCTCCTTGTTTTGGCCCAGGTTAAAAGATATGGCTCCAATTGTCAGTTATGAACAGCATCGTCCCTGTGTATTTATGCAGTTTGTATGAAGCATACATTTTTGAGCTAACACTAGAACTCTGAGACAAAATGACAAATGTGTGTTAACACTAGGGGCCAGATTTATCAAACTTTCATGCAGTGCAACACACGAAGACACCTTGCTGCACTGCTCTGCATGAAAGAGAGAGGGCAGGAATGTGCCATATCTGTTAGAATGGGGTGCATTCCTATCCTCTGCCTGCGCTGGCACACAATTAGCAGACTAGCACCAATGCAGGCACCTTTGTGCCATGGACCATGGGTGCCTGAGTTACAGGTAGTATGGATTTTGTGCAGGAAGTGACACCTTCCTGCACAAAAACAATCCTTCAAGGCGTATTCCTCTTTCTAAGCATGCTGCCAAATGCAGCACGCTTAGAAAGAGAAAACAACAAGGAGCAGTAAAGATATTTATCCTCGTTGTGGCTCCGGTGGGAAGGGGTACAATTCTGACACATTCCCAGGTCCAACAGTGTTGGTAAATCTGGGAATGACTCAGAATACTCAAGTGGATACGTGGGAACACCCATGATCCACCCAGAGTAACGCAAGGCAGCGACTTGCACTGCCTTCCGTTACTTCAGATTTACCAAGCCATGCGGGGCCACGCAAGGTGGCCTTGAGTGGCTTGATAAACCTCATCGACATTTCGCATTGCCTTTTAGTTACCAATGCATGGCACAAGGGTGACGCAAAACTTTGAAACATCTGGTTCTAGATGTCTGAAATAAACTAGCAAACCAGCTAGAAGGAATTTACCTTCCAAGTAATAAATTGTTTTCAATGAATAGCTTGAGGCTGGAAGCTCTCGCCTCCACCCTAGTCTTTACAGAAACCTTTGGCAGGCTGCAACTATCACAAATCCCAAAGATGTTTTGTAAATTCAGAGAATGAGAGTATCACAGAGAAATGTGGGTGGCTTGGATTTGGCCAGATTAGTCTGTCCATGCCTGATGGTATGTTCTTTTATCAAAAAAGGCCTATTCAGGCATTAAAAATCAGCCAATAAACTTTCTGTCAAAGGTACGCTTGGAGAACCTTATTTGATTGTCATGTTTGATAAAAGGCCACCTAGAAGAATGAAAGCAAGTGTGAAGAGGTTTAATCAGATATTGAATCACGGACAGAGCGGTGCAATATAGTTAAGATTCCTTTTGTGCATGCGCATGCATTGCAGTTTTAATCGAGGCATATTGAGGGCCTCATATCATTTCAGATCCAGAGAGAGGATATCACTGGAGTACTTCCATATTTGTTGGATATTTTGACTACCTTCCTTTTGGGATTTCCACATACTAAGGATGAATCCACCCTGCAAAAACCAGCAGGTTTGAGGAGGATCTTCTCTGCCAGACATATCCTATTTATGGAGAAGGGATGAAGTACCTAACTCCTGTTTCTGCTACTACAGTCTACCTGCCTATGTGTGCATGATTGAGTGAGTATTGTAGCTGGGAGAGTTATTAAATGGGAGTAGCGGGTGGAAGGAAGAGTAAATATTGAAGAGTCTCTGTCCTCTTCCTCTTGCCTGCAGGTTTCACCATTTAGGGTTGGCCTCTTATATAAGCTGAAAACTACTAAATAAGGTGAAGACCCAGCAAGGAAGGCCGTCCCCTATTGTACGGCTGTTCTTTATTATTTTTTCCACTCCCCTTTCTCCTGTCGACTTGAGTGGGCATTTGTCCCTCGGAGACATCAAGAAGAGAAGTGGCAAAACTATCTTCTCTCCATCGCCCCTGCCGACCGGATTACTCAGGTTAGTGGTTACAAATCCGATCTGACATTAACCTTTCCTTTTCCTTCCTTCCATCTTTTATCTGTTCTTCAGACCCAACTCGTCTATACACTACTTTTATATCTTTAATTATTCTGTTTTATAGCTCATCCATGTGGAATTTACTAACTAATTTTTCACATTGGGTTTTTACTGCATTTCACATCTACATATTGGTGCTTTACATGCAAACAATTGTTGTGATGATCTGTGTTTTATAGCTTTAGGAAATTGGGTTACTGGTTGGGGGGGTGAAACCCTACTCAAGCAGCAACTACAATCTCTGTCAGGGTGGGACACAATCAAACCCTGAATTAAACTATGCTCATCCCTCTTGTAGGTTAGCACAAAAGCAGTCAGGCTTAACTTAGAAGCAATGTATAAAGTATTTATTAGGAGTGGGCAGTAAAGTCCGCTCCACCAGCGGAGTTAATGGAGTTTTGCCACTCTTCTCTCCACTTGGAACACGGAGTTCATCAAAAACTCCGCCAACGGAGAGGAGTTTACTGGCACGCTTACCCCTAGTCTCAGCAGTCCCACTGTGGGGGACTTACTTGTGGCAACAATTGAGGTTCTTGTCCCCCAACGACCCTCAGCAGCCAAAGGGACTTCATCCCCCAACCAGTAGTGCACTAGAAGGCCCCTTTGCAGAGTGGTTGAGAAAGGGGGTGAGGCCTCTGATGATGTCTCAGCAATTCCGCTGGGGGAGACTTACTTGTTGCTGCAATAGGTGTTCTTGGGCCCCAACAACCTTCAGCAGCCCATGGGACTTCATCCCCCAACCAGTAGCGTGCCAGGAGGCCCCTTAGCAGAGTGGTTGAGAAAGGGGTCAAGGCCTCTGATGATGTCTCAGAAATCCCACTGTGGGGGATTTACTTGTGGCAACAATAGGGGTTCTTGGTCCCAACGATCCTCTGCAGCTAAGGGTACTTCATTAAGGGTGGCCAAGCAATACTCCACCTGCTCAAAGAGCTCCGCCCAGGCCTAGGATTTGTGCATAACTTCAAACAGTCATAAAGTTGGCAGGGTATGCCCAGACGTGGGTCCCTTGCTCACTTTGCCACTGGATTCAAGCTAGCCTGGCTGATGAGGGCTGTTAGCCCGAAACCGGTCCCAGGATGCTTGTTTCCGGTCCAGGGAAGACATGGCTTGGCAGTTCGGGCTGGACTGTACCCATGAGGCACAGGGTCAAGACTGATTTGCATATAGCTGTGTCTGACCTGGGGTGGCAAAGTGAACTAAAGAACGATGATGGATTCAACCCAGATCTGTGACTGGGGGGGAGTGTCTGAAATATTTCAGCGCTCCATCCATCATCTCCTTGTGTTTGCTTTGTTCGCCCTAAGTTGGCAGGGTATGCCCAGACGTGGGTCCCTTGCTCACTTTGCCACTGGATTCAAGCTAGCCTGGCTGATGAGGGCTGTTAGCCCGAAACCGGTCCCAGGATGCTTGTTTCCGGTCCAGGGAAGACATGGCTTGGCAGTTCGGGCTGGACTGTACCCATGAGGCACAGGATCAAGACTGATTTGCATATAGCTGTGTCTGACCTGGGGTGGTGAAGTGACCTAAAGAACGATAATGGTTTCAACCCAGATCTGTGACTGGAGGTGAGTGTCTGAAATGTTTCAGCGCTCCGTCCATCATCTCCTTGTGTTTATAAAGTGAAATCACAACACAAGAAAAATCCCGCACCAATTTAGAAAAACAGTGTAAAATTTGATAAATTGTTTGAGATCAAAACAACAAAAATCCCATCAGTAGAACAGGATATATGCAATTTTAAGTTTTTTAGTAAAACTAGTGGCTAAAAGCACAAATTGCCAGCAGTCCCGCAAGACCGGGACAAAGTCACAAGTTCAGTCCGACCATAATGGAGCACAGGCCGGCCACAGGGACCCAGTTAGGCCCGCTGAACATATGTATCTTAAATCCTGGTTTGCAAAGCATTCTGACAACCCATGTTGAGGATGAGTAGTGCAGTGGTGGTTCCAAGGAGCTGCAGGGCTGAAATGCGGAGTCCTGCGTCGTTGTTGAGTACGCCATCAATGAGGGAGCTTGTGATGCAAAGTCCAGTGTCGAAGATGAGTCACGTACCAGCGGTTCCAAAGCACTTTGGGGATTGCAGTATGGAGTCCTGCGTTGTGGTTGAGGGTGCCATTGACGAGGGGCTTGCAATGCAAAGACCTGCATCAAGGATGCCTCATACAGCTGCGGCTCCGAAGAGATGTATCAGGGATGCGTTGCGCTGCGGCAGTTCTGATGTGGCTGCAAGGAGATGCTGCATCAGTTCTGCTTCACAGGACCACATCTGGGTTGGCAGAGCACCTTCAGACCCACTTCCAAGGGTCCAAGACTGGGATGGCACCATGTGGGGGATAGGACTCATAGCAAACAGTGTTAAGGTGCTGGGTTCAAGGTGGTTGGAGCCTTTTCTGTCCCTGAGGCTCTGATCAGGAGGCCAGCCAACTAACCCATGTAGTACTCTGTTGGTCATGGGCTCAAGATGCAGGTCCAGTCCTTTACTCAGACAGCAGAGTAGCAGGGCAGCAGGGCAGCATGGCAGCAGGACCAAAGAGTAGCAGTCCTTCTTGCAGAGCAGCACAGCAGTCCTTCTTCCACAAGTCCTGACGTGTACCGAAGAGTTGGTTATGAGGTTCCGCTATTTATACCTGGTGCCCACTCTGAAGTAGAAAAGGGTTCTAGAGGTTTCTACCCCAGTATGTGTTTGGAATTTCCTGCCTCTCTGCTCTGGCCCCAGATTGTCTGTGGTCACAATAGACTAGTGTCAAACACTTTCTGAGTGTGCTCAGGCTGAGCCTTTGTGATATGTGATGTGCAAGTGTGGTAGGTGACCTTGGTGCTAAGCCAGTGGTCCACCTCCTTGGCAAGGTCTCAGGGGTTAGTGAGCTTCTATCAATCAGGTGCAAAACAAAGACTAAACATGTGCTCTCTTGCCATCAAGTTGTACAGCCCCTTGTAATCTTTTACTTCACTGCCCTTCACCCAACCATCCAATGCCTTGCAAAAGGAATCTACACAATCCATACAGGACTGATGGGGCAACTTCTATCTGTCCCTAAACATTTTCCTATACTTTTCTGGGGTGAGGTCATACTTCCTGACAAGGGTGTCCTTCATGGATGATACCTAATTCTGTCTCCCTTCTCTAGGGTCAGAAGAGCATCCCTCCCTTCGCTAGCTATGTGCCTTCAGAGACTGTCTCCCCAATCTTCCTCAGGGATCCTATTCATCTCCAGAGCAACCTCATAGGCTTCAAACCACTTGTCGATGTCATCTCCCACAACAAAGTTAGGCACTAGATCCTTTGGAATGTGGACCCTCTGTCTCCAAAGGGCAATGTGGGTATGCGGCCACCATTATTGTTGGACTACTTGTTTAGCTCCTCTGTCCCTCTCTCTGGGACTTAGTTCATGGGCCATTCTCCTCTCTTCCATGGCTAGTCTCTTTCCTCCAAGGCTCTTTGAGCCATAGCCTTTTCCCTTCTCAAGGCTCTCTCGGCCTCAGCCTTCCTCTCCCCTGCTTCCAACTTGAGCTTCGCCATTTGCAATTTAAACTGCCTCCTCGCCTTCCTGTCCACCAGCTCCTCTGAGGGCAGGCCTTGTAAAGATACACTGCTCTCTGTTCTGGCAGGAAGTTCCAGTTCAGGGGACCAGTCATCCCACTCCCCTGAATGCTGCATCTCAGGACTGAGATTCAGGTCCTGCTCCTCCACATCATCCTCCCAATCCTGGTCATCTGTTGTTGTCAGCCACTGGTGAGCCTCCGCCCAGGCCCTCAGTTTTCTGAATCTCCAACTTCTTGGTGCCTTTCCCTAGCTGGAAGTCCCCTTTCCTTACAGAGTTGCTTGAGCTCAACCACAGTGTAGCTTTCAAGGTTGATGAGCTCAAATTCCATTCTTGCAGGTGTAGCCACAGCTAGTCAGGTAGAATGAGAGTGAATTAGGAAAAAGCAAAAGAGCAAATCAAGGAGAATTTAAAAAAAACTCGAATTGGCATCAAATTATTTATCTGGGATTTTAGTGTAACACAAAATCACTGTATGGCACTGCACAAACACAAGTCCTAATCTCTCTTCTGAACACCAATGTAGGAAATTGGGTTACTGGTTGGGGGTGGGGAATCCCTACTCTAGGAAGCAATCATAATTTCTGTCAGGGTGAGACACAAGTGAATCCCAAATTAACCTGTGTTCAACCTTCTAGTAGCTTGGCACAAAAGCAGACATGCTTAACTTAGAGGCGATGTGTAAAGTTTTTATGCAGCACTTCAAACAGAAATAAAGGAAAGACACAACACAAAAAAAACACCAATGTAGAAAAATAGAGTAAAATGTAATACATTATTTGACACCAAAATGACAAAAACCCAATCAGTAGAATCGGAGATATGCAATTTCAAATGTTGAAGTAAAAAAAGTGTCTAAAAGTGCAAAGCGCCAACTGTGGTTATCTGGTCGTGCCAGACGGGGGAATAAAGATCTATTTCCACTATTTCTTTGGTCTGCGTCGAGGATGCATTGCGTAGCGGCAGTTCCGAGGAGACTGCGATGCAAGGTCTGGTGTTGGGGAGGCGTCATGCTGCAGCAGTTCCGATGCGGCTGTGAGGACTTGCTTTGGTTCCGCTTCACAAGGCCACAGCTGGGCTGGCAGATCACATTCAGGTCCACTTTCATGGGTCCCTGACTGGGGTGACACCACTTGAGGGGGTAGGACTCACAGCAAACTGGGGGTTGCAGGCTTTTCTGTCCCTGAAGCTCTAATCAGGAGGCCAGCCAACTAGCCCTTGGAGTCACTCTGTTGGTCCTGGGTTGAAGATGCAGGCCCAGACCTTCACCCAGTCAGCAGAGTAGCAGGGCAGCAGGACAACAGAGTAGCAGTCCTTCTTGCAGAGCAGCACATCAGTCCTTCTTCCATAGGTCCAGAGGTGTACTGAGGATTTGGGTATGAGTGTCTAATATTTATACATGGTGTCCACTTTGAAGTAGGAGCAGTTTCTGGAGTTTTTTACCCCCAGAATGTGTTTGAAATGTCCTGCCTCCCTGCCCTGGCCCCAGATTGTCTGTGGTCACAATACTTGGCCAGGCAGAGGTGACAGCTCCTCCCCTCCATCAGGTCAGAGATGGTCCACTCTGCCAACAACTATGCTCCTTTGTGTCACTGTCTGGGAGCAATATACAAAGACCAACTACCAGCTACACCTAGCATGTGACCCAGGAAACAGGCTGCAGGCACCAAAGGGTTAGAACGAGAAAAGGCCAACTTTCTAAAAGTAACATTTTCAGAATTGTGACTTAAAATTTGACTTTACCATCTTTACACGCCTAACTCAACACTCGTATTTGTTTCCAGTTGAAAGTTAGCACTAATTAATTGTAATAAGGGAACCCAATGTTATCCTATGGGAGAGGTCTGCATCACAGTAGTGAAAAATGAATTTTGGAGTTTTTCACGACCAGGAAATGTAAAACATAAAAGTACATGTCCACCTTTTTAAATACACTGCACCCTGCCCTCTGGGCTAGTTAGGGCCTAGCCGAGGAGTGACATATGTGTTAAAAAGGGATTTTTGGGCCTGACAAGAGGTTTATCTTGTCAGGTCAAAATAGCAGTTTAAAACTGCACACAAAGACTGCAATGGCAGGCCTGAGACATGTATAAAGGGCTTCAAAAATGGGTGGCGTGGCACAATGAGTGCTACAGGCCCAGTAGTAGTAGGAATAGTTTTATTTACAGGACATAGGGACAAACACTTTAGCACTGGTTGGCAGTGGTGTAGTGTGCAGAGTTCTAGAGCCAGCAAAAACAAAGTAAGCAACGCAGGAGTCTTAAAGAGAAAAAAGTTGAAGGGAAACCATGCCAAGGATGTCTGGTTCAACAATAGCACTATCTGTTATTTAAACACCCTTCTACAAATCTACCCCTAATAAAATTAAAACATGAAAAGCATTAAAAAACACTCTAATTTGAATGTTATGCAATACATGGACATTGCCTGAATATCTAACCTATCATAATATAATTGTCTACATATACTTAATCTTTCGGTATTTGGAGTTCACAGCATAGCCTGACACTATCAGAGTAAGACAGAGCTGTATCTTCTCTCTTTTGCCATGAAATCTTTATCTTAATGACCTTGAGTTGTGCTGTGCTGAACAAACATGCCAATACTCCAGGCAAGTTGCTTGTTTATTTATTTAGTAAGTCATCCAGTACAAAGATCATCAAACTTACAGAGGGCAGCCTGAAGTCAACTGACTCTATAAAATTCCACATATCATCATACAAACTGCAGGAGATTCCCCATTTTATTGCATGTTCACAACCTGAAAAGAACCTTCTGTAGCCATAACATGTCCCCCCTATCTACAATAAAGAATTAACAATCGAACTATTCACAAAGCTAAAAGAAAACTGGGTCCCTATGTGCAGGGGACGTCCCCTGGCCTTGAATGGAGGAATAGACTGGACTGAACTGAGTGCTGGAGAGCAGACAGCCGGCCTACCCTGATTGCCCACCGGGGACGTTCTCCCACTCACCCAAGCCTGGCTGGCTGGCTGGACTTCACACATTGTCCGGCATTTTACCCGCTGCACTCTCCAGCTTGCTATTGGTGGCCCTGTCTGCCTGTTCTGGAACCTGTGGTCTCCCTATGCCTTGCTGCTCTGTCAGCATTCGATTTGTATCCAGACAGCCTGGGGAGACATTTCCATTGTCCCCCATCATTTCGCCCCCGGGGGGACATGATTGGCTTCTGCCCACCCACGGGATTGCCCTGCATGGGTTCTCCTGGCATACCCACGGCAGCCTCTACAGTCTTACGGGACCTGGCTGACTGAGGGGGACTTGGCAGGACTCTCACCCTTGTCCCACTCACCTACCGCTGTTGGCATCTGTAAAATATCCCGCTAACTGCTCTTCACCAATGCTGTGGCCAACCAAAAAACTTCAATGTCAGCACCGCCTGGATGCGTTGATGACCCAATGGATCACATCCTGCAGGAAATCACGGCGGTGTGCCACAAACTCGAACCAAAGGATGCCAAGATCCCAGATCTCACCACAGATATGAAATCCATAAGGACAAAAATTAGGGTGGTCCAAGGCCGCCTGGATGGCGTGGAAAGCCGTCTCACAGCACTGGAGCCACGCATGACAAGTGCCATGGGCTCGGATGCTGAACTCTGGCACCTTTGCCACAAGGTTACTGACCTAGAAGGCAGGAGCAGGAGGAATAACATTAGCTTTTTCGGTTTTTCGGAAAAGGTTGAACAGGACGATGTGGGGTGGTTCCTTTGTGACCTCCTTCCATGCCTCATGGGGCTGTCCTTCACCCCACCCCTAGAGATCCAACGGGCCCAGCGCAATAATGCCCGCGGGCCAGGCAATGCTGGTAAGCTTTGCCCGCTTATAGCATAATTTCTGAGGCATCCCTAAGTCAAGGAAAGTATGGCCCCTGCGCACTCTCATGGCCCTTACGACTATGAAGGGCACAAAATCTGCATGGATGAGGATTTATCTAGGGAAACCAATGACAAACGGTGTGCTTTCCTAGCCCTACGTTCAGCTCTGCGAAAATGGAACAAATATGGACTGCTTGAACGGGCTCGCATGTGGATCACCATGGATGGCAAGTCCAGAGACTTCCTAGAACCGGAGGATTTCAGAACTTTTTCGAACTCCCTTCAGGCCTCTACCATGGACACGGACCCCCTCAATGCTAATAGTGGAGACACCCTCCAGCCTAAGACTCCTTACAATTCCGGCGATTGGGCAGACCAAGGGAGTGGAGTCTCCCACACCACTCCCACAGCAGGAAGGGCAGAACTATCAGGTCAGTGTTGGAACTCACACAGGAGGTGGGCAGAGACAAATCACGTTTGCGACTGAAGGAATCCGAAGACTCCGAACCTGCTGACGAGGTTACCGGGGGTCCCCACGCACTCTGCGATGCATACTGGATGAGTACCTTCAGTTGTTTTCTGGTTCATTTTGTCACTGTATATATGTACCTTTTTTGTACTCCAGATTGTTCTCTGTTGCCATTTATGAACTGTTGTCATGTGACATTTTCAGTGGTATGATATGTTGATCCTAGTTGTTCTCATTGTTCCTATTATATTACATTGCATGAAAGGGTATGTTACGGGGTACCACTTACCATTCGCCCTCCTCCAGCCAGTCAGTTTGGCTGTCTGGTACACCCTTGACCTTAGATTCGGACCCCTGCGATAGCAGTCTGAGAGGGTACCACCCATCCAAACTTCCCCCATGCCTGGTTACAAACCCCCTCCCCGCTCCCTCTCCTGCCTGTCATGGACATCTGGTCTTCTCTGGTCCACCCCAATTTAGGCCCTCGGACGTGGACCCCATCCCACTTTCTCTCCAGGTCCATCCAGGTGTTAGTGGCCTGACTAAAGAGATATAACTCCTCACTATGTCTCCTGCAAGAGGTACATGGCTCTCTTTCCCACCCCAAACAACCACCTCTCTTTTTATTTTTGTCCCCTCTCACCGGCTCCGTGCCGCGTGCCACTGATCTCCCATTTGCTTAGTTCACCCGTCCCATCCCCTCCAGCAGCCACGCTCTAAGCATAGTGTCGACACCCCTGATGATTTTGTCCTGGAATGTCCACGGCCTCACTTACTAATTAAATAGAAAAAAGTCCTAGCATACCTGAATTCGAAACGGGCAGGTGTTGCCTTGTTACGGGAAACTCACTTTACTAGTCCTGAGGTCGATAAACTCAAGCATGACTGGGTAGACTGGGTTATACATAGTAGCCGAGCTTCACAGCCACTGCCCGGGAATGCACCTCTGCTGCACAAATGTGGGGTGGCCATCTTACTGCACAAATCACTCCCCTGCACCATTCTTAAGACATTGACAGATCCAGAGGGGAGATTTGTCTTTGCTGGCCTTAAGGTTCTTGACAAGATCATGTGTGTGGGGCCGATCTCTGTCCCCATAGGGACCAAATTGACTTTCCTACTCCGCCACAACTGTATCCTCACAGAATTGGGTTCTACATAGGTCTTACTCAGGGGTACTGGAATGTGGTTAAGGATGCTGTACTCGACCGAACCGGCCCACTAGACAGGCCTGCCAATGCGAAAGGGCCATCTTGCGTGGCATCCGGGAGGATCATGGCCTTCTTGACATCTGGCGCCTTCTTCATCCGACCAATAAGTCCTACACTTACCTGTCACCATGACATGGCACACAATCAAGAATGGAATATTTCCTTATCTCCCACCCCCGTATGCTGATGGTGTTAGATGCCCATATCGTAGAAGACTCACTCTGACCATTTCCCGACCAATCTAATGCTAAATTTAGGCCTTATGCAATGGATTTGGAAGCCCTGGAGGTTGAACTCCTCTTACTATAGGGTGCACAAAAGGAAAACGTGCCTCCAATCTCATCTTACAACATATTTCGTCATCATAAAGGTTCAGTAGTCTCCTCATGGATGCTTTGGGTGGCGGCGAAGGCCACTATCACGGGCCAGCTCATGCGGGACACAATCCTCCATAATAAACAAAGGGTGGCACAACATGCCTCCCAGGAAACGTCTATCTAGGACTTAACCCTGCTATGTTCCTCACATCCCACTGATCGCATCTAGAGAAGGCAAAAATGGACCTCAACAGCCATTGCACCTCTGAGGGAGAATATGCGCTCCTTAAACTCAGATATCATCATTACGAACAGGGCAAGAAAGCCAGCAGATTACTTGCAACTCAGCTCCGGCAACGTGAGGTGACCTCCTCTATCCTGGCTATTAAAGATCAACCCGGCTGCCTTATCACGCACCCACAAGGGATAGCGGACACCTTCGCGGAATGCTATAGACACCTCTACACTACGAAGGTTACTCCCAACGAGCCGAATATCAACCATTTTCTCAGTATGGTCTGTCTCCCTCAGTTGAATGATGAAGGGCGAGCCCTACTCTCAGGAGTGATAAACAAAGAGAAAATTGTGCAGGCCATCTCCCTCACTCCTTATAGCAAATCTCCAGAGGAAGATGGCTTTCCTGCGGAATGTTAGAACTAGAACCATCAGCAGCGGCCGTACGTCAATTGCAGGATTTTGTGGGTAATCCAACCCCAGGTGGGGGGCCACACATCAGTACTGGCTGTACCTGCAACTCCGTCACTGTCTCGACAGCAGTCTGGGTGCCCCCATGGGACTTGGCGCCCTCCCCAATTGTTACCTATTCAAGAGTATGGGGCTGCTACTGTGGAGTAATGTAGAATCTGTACAATCTTATGATATGATATAAATATTTCCTAACCCAGTCGCACTGACTACGTACACTATGGCAAGCAAACCTACACATAGAATATGATGAGGAGAACTGGACTGACATCCTGAAAAACCTGAACCGTGGTGTGAGGGAGTACAGGTTGAAATTTTGCCTCTTCTGCGGGGTGCAAGATTGGTACTGGACACCCTCAAAATTGGAATGAGCTGGCCTCTTACATTGCTCGCGCTGTAAGTGATGCGACCTCCCGGGCTTGGACACGTCACAAATTTTGTACAACTGTCTGGACATCAATGGACTGTGGACAGCGGTGATGGCCACTCTAGGCTGGACACTACCCCTACCCTCCCCATTATCTCGACAAACAATCAGCAAGGAAACATATAGGTAATTTCAAAGGTCATCCATTATCTCTCTCTATTTAAGTGGGGATGAGGGAAAGGAAAGCTCCACAACTCTGCTAACTTACTCAGCTGATTTATTTACAGTTCAGAATGATTCCAAAATAGTTCAAAACATCTATTTTAACTATGTGCAGTTAAAATCACTAAGGGGAAAGCACTGAGGGCAAAGCACTTGTGCTCATCTATGATATATAATCATCGCAATGAAGACTGGGACATGCACAATACTTGCCAAGCGAAGCCAAATTGTGTGCAAATATGCCCACTGAGAATACTGAGTGCTATGCGATGGTATATGGTAAAGTGATTATTAACCTTACTAACATTTAAGAATGTGTATAAACTTGAACGTCTCTGGAGAATGGTTTAATCTGAGCTATTTTGACATTGAAACAGAGTTGAACTCCTCAATCATTCTTGATAGGTGCTCAGGATCACCAGTGAATCAAGTAAGATAGTAGGGTACCACTAGAGTGGAGACAACATGGGTTTAACCAAGAGATCCCTTTACCTGTCGAACCCAGTGCTTATAATGATTATTAATTGAGTGTGTGATTTCCTGCAATCGCCAGAAAGACCTGGACATTTCAGCTTGAACACAATCCAAATATTTGTAAGAGACAATCATATTACTCCTTAACAAGATTCTTGTTTCATCATCGATTATGTTAAAGCTAGGGCAACAATTTCAATATGTAGAAAAAATGAATACGCTTTTTCAAGCAGCCTTGTCCTAAGGGTATATTTCAAATAAAACAGACCTTCCATAAGATGTTAGCAATAAGCAGAGTAGTATAGCTCTCCAACTAAGCCAGTGTAGATAGAGGTGGGCTTTAGGGCTTTCCTTAGAGTGGTATAATTTTCAAAGCTCATTGCCATGAAGGCCGATTCCAGGCCGCCGTTACAACGAGGCCCCGCATTCTCACCAGATCTTTATGGCTACCTAGTCCCAGGATCATGCCTTAAGCCATCCGCAGCTGGGCATATGACATTCTATCTTCAGCCACTCGTTCAAACACACAAAAGGGGAGATGAAGGTATGCATTACATTATATACAGACACATTTTATACATTATATACATTGTATTACAGTTCCACAAAAGCACTTACTTCAACATTTGTTATATGTAAGACATCATTTATAAGGAGAAGCAAAAATGAGGTCTGTGGAGTCACTGAAAATAAAGCATAATTGAGGTAAATATGCTTGAGAGTTAGAGGAAAAGGAAGTAACCTTCAAATTAGTAGGGTTATACCTGGTCAACTGTATGTGGACTGTTAGAATTCCTGCCTGAGTGAGGATATGAGGAGATGTCATATATATCTGTAAAGGAATCAATAAAATTAATTTTGGCCAGTAATATGAGTGGGTAAAAACAATGTGTAGCTTTAGAAGCATACTATAAGCTGGTTCATGAAGTGTGTCATCTATTTATGAGATTGCACTATTGAACATTACCCATCTGGACTCTCCAGGGAATTAGGCATGCAGTTCCAGTAGCGAGAAGTCTCCGGCAGCCCAGTGTGTGCTGTAGAATTCGTGAGCCGGAAGCCAAGGTTCATCCATATCTCACATATCTGCATCTTGAGAGAAATGGGTATACTCTGCGGCGTCATGGAACTAGGATTAGGAAATGCCTGCAGTAGTGGACTAGAGCAAGGGCCATGGCACAAAAGCAGAAGTAGGACTCAGGGGTGGCGACCACGATGGAGAGGCATGAAATATTCTGCTACTGACTATGAATTGAAATGGTTATAAACAGGGGGTGCGTATGCAAACAATGATCTATTGAAATAACAGTGCAGTCCATACGGAAAATGACACAGTACACCACAATGTAAGTAAAGAAAACCTGTGTGGCAATGAAAAAAACATTATTGGAGAATATAAAATAGAATTACAGAGGTCATTGGACCCTGGTTAGATACCAGTAACAGAGCTAGGAAATTGTGCCCCTGAATAACACTCAGAGGCAAAATCAACCAAAGTATTATTGGGATACATTTGATGGATATAGTCCATTTTGCAACTATTCTGACCAGTTTCAAATTCACTGAAGATTTCATAGTAGCAGTGCCCAGCCCTCCATTTCATTGAAGCCAGAATTAATTGCCTCCATACGTAGGATCCACTTTAGTTTCTCTTTGTCTTCTTTTTTTAGGAGATCACTGGTATCAGCTGCCAGTGTAGGTCATATTGAGATAATTTCATTTGTGAGAAATGCTTGACATGGGGTGCTGTGAGGACCTTGCACCTGAATCTGTTCTAATGTTGTCAAATTGGAATTCTGATTTTTTGGGTGGTCTGGTTGATACATCCAAGACTACATAGTCAGAAAATGGCATAGATTGCATTACTGGTATTGCAATAGAGAAGCTTCTCAGAGATATAGCGGTGGTACTGCAGGAGAACTCCTTGCTCCCAACCATAAGAGGACAGCCAATGTACTGTTCACCTTTATAATTTTTCAATAAGGGTGGTCTGCCCCACAAGTCAAGAATAATGCCGGGGATGCAATTGTCTAGTAGTGCAGCCCAGACCAAATGATCTTTCAGATTTTTCCCTTTTCTGAAAGCAATCATATGAATCTCAATTGCAAGATCCCCTGCAGTTAGAACATGGCAATGCTTTTAAACACATTTAGGGCCCTATTACGATGTCAGGCGGAGTTTCCTCTGCCCAATCGTCTCGGTCAAAGGACTGTCTGACACCCGGTCGGCGGTCCCGACCAAATAATTAGGATGAGACCGAACAGTGTGCAGTCGCATGCCTATACTTTACAATGGGAGCATGTATTCCGGCTGGAATACATGCTTCCATTGTAAAATAGGAGGTGCAGTTCATCCCTGCACCCCGTAGTAGGCACCTCAAGGTGCCTGCCATGGGGTGCAGAGATCAACAGGGGACACCATAGGTGGCCCCTCGGCCTACAACCAGAGACCGTGCACCCATGGGGGCCCTGCGGGAGGCCCCCAAAGTCGAGTTCCGACAGCCTTTCTGCTTCGGAAAGGCCGGCACAGATAGACTGTCGAAATCCGACCTTGTAATCCCTCGGGTGGAAAGAGCTACCTTTGGATAACTGACAGCATTCTGACTGGCGGACGGGCTCTCCAAGCCCGTCTGAAGCCAGTTGGAATGACCGGTCGCATTCCTTTCTGACCGACTCCATCGTAATGGGTCGGTAGGAAAGGAATCCGTCCGGCAGATTACGATGCGGTCGGAATGGCTCCGACCGATGGTAGGAGCTGTTTCCGACCGCATCGTAATCAGCCCCAAAGTAACAAGGGTGGAAATTGGAGAAAAGGTTGTAATGCATACCATTCTGTGATTTGGAACCAGAAGTGTGTCCCTTGGAAAGTACCTGCCTCTTTTGAGAGAGTGTCTAACTAGGTGTTTAGGAGAATCCCTTGCCAAGAGTTTATCAGCCAATATGTTTGCTTCTTTGAAGATTATGCATGAAAGGAACCTGCCCCAGAACACACAAAGGAATCTCACACTCAGCCTGTCCTTTCCTTTTGTTCACTGCAAGACTGCAGCAAAACCCAAGGAAATGGTAAGAACTAACTAGAACCGGTTTAGGGGGTAGGCCAACCCACAGGCTCGCACTGGGTATAAAAGTGGCTCCCTCAGGACCTGAATTTAGAACATTCCTGGACCTGAAAAGATTTGGAAGAAGGTCTGCAAGATTCAGTTGAATAACCTTCTGATAAAGTTACAAGGACACAACAAGCAGCAAGATGCCTTTTCCTACAAATGCCCAGCTGATCAGGAATAGACCCTGCTGTGGCCTCTTCCTGCAAACCAGTGAGTCTCTAAGTGCTTTCCTTGAGTTCCTGGGGGCTTTAAAAGTGTACTCCTGTGTACACCGGAACTTAAAAGACTAAAGTCAGCAGGTAAAATCTTTGACTACAACAAACCTAGCTGATGTATCAGACTAGTGCTCCCTAGAGGTTAGCGTCAAATTACATCTGGTCCTGTTCTACCATGACGATTGACTATTATTGGCACTTTTTGCCTCTTGACGCTTTAAAAATTCATAACTCCAGTTTCTCTTATTGGATATTTTGGTGTCATTTTGTTTATTAAATGATACTCTATTTTTCTAATTTATGGGGGGGATTTATACTTTTCAACTCTATTAATGTTTTAATACTGCATAAATACTGCACACTGCAGACCTGCACACCTTGCCTTTAGGTTAAGCCTGGGTGCTTGGTGTCAAGGTACTACAGTATTAAGCACAGGTTCATTTATTGACATTTGTGGTTCACCTTAACAAGGACTGTGATTATTATTTGAGGTGGTTACTCACCCTCCCTCAGCTAATACTCCAATTTCTTATAACTTCTGATATCACAATCGCTGATCCCTGGAGCCAGGGTGAAAGGCACGTCACAGCACAACTGCAGGTTAAGAAAGGAAAACAGAAACTGACTTTTCTGTCTTATGCTATCTTTTTCTAAACACATGTGATCAGCAGAAAGGAGATATTCATTGCAATATCTTTATTTCTTCCACACTGTAGGTAATTACAGGAAAGGAAGAATCTCTGCTTGTTTCGACATGTTCTGAGGTATAGCTTTTTTAAAATCTGGCTTACATTAATCTCATTCGAATACTGTTTGTGAAAATTACTAACTGCTTTTTGGTATGTTTAGTTTTACATTACATGTTCTGCTTTTGTTCTTCTTGTCTGCAATGAACATAAATGAGCAAAACACTAAGGAATTAAGCATTTAAGCAGTTTGACGGAAGGGTGATGGTGTGACCATATTATAAGGAACAAAATACCCTCTGTCATACATAAAAATGATTTTGCAAGTCACCTCGGAGTGCCATGACATTATAAAGGAACTTGGTTTTCAGCCTCATTCCTCCATATGGTCATGGAAGTCCTTGGTGACTTGCATTAGCCTTATAATGTACGCAGGAGTTACTTTATTCCATATATTATCTTTATGGTTTTTGACCCATAATAACTTGTCTTTGACACCCAACAGTATATATTCAATTTACTTTCCAGGATGAAAGCCACAAGCACTGGTCAATTTTCTTCAAAGTGTTTTTATAGTAGCTTAAATACCATGGAGTGCATGTCCAGTGGTTGAGGAAGTGATGGGTAGAAAACTGCCTTTACTTAAAAAGGTAGTTACCACAGGTCAAGGAAGACTGTCTTCATTAAATCAGTTAATGATAGGAGGTACAATTGAGGCAAGGAATTTAGAAAGAGATGGGACCCTTGCAAGCCAGTCTTTTCACCGGATTTCATACAGGTTCAAATCTCAGTGAAGAAATTATAAAGTTGTTTGCACCAGAAAATAAGTTAAAAGGTCTATACGTACATCTTTTAGGCAAATCATAAAACCTACACTAGGGTAATATCATTTTCCAACTGATACTCTGTTGAGAGGAGCAACAGCTCGATGTCTCTCTGCAGTGACAACAGCTTAATCTGTCCAAAGGGTCTTCTGCACTATTCAGAAGAAGTGAGAAGCCCACAAAAAAGCACAAGATATACTGGTTCAGGCTGGCAAGATCTTCTTTTTCTATGGGACTTTATGATCCTACTGCTAAGGGATGGAATTTCCAGCATGGCCAGCAGGCAATTCTGGCAGAACCTTGACCACACTTAGCTCAGCATGATCAGCCGAAGGTTAGCGACACTAACCACAGGAACAGTTCCAAAGATACAAGTGAAAACCTGTGCACACTGTTTTTCAATCCTATGCCAAACAGGTGAAGAATTCTTCAGAGCAGGATTAACAGAGGTTTTCTAATATTATTGTGCTCCAGGCAGTGCTCCACCTGGAGAGGATCGTGTTGGATATTCAAAAGAAATTCCAGGCCTTCCTCACAATTTTTTACATCAGTGTGACCCTGTTCTTTTACTGTGGATTAGCTACATGGCAAGAAGCTATTGCAGAACCCATGCATCTGAAAATTCAAAATGGTATTTTCTTCTTTTAGCTGCGCTAAGTTCTTCCTATCTTCCATCTCCAGATTGGCATGCCCAGAAATACCAACCAAGGGCCCAATTCACAAAAGTAAACATATATGTTTGGTCTAAACTTAGACTATGGGCCCGATTCTGATGCGGGTTGGAAAAGCTTCCCGACCGAATCGGCTGGGAAATGGTTTCCGACCCACTCGGATCGGGAAAGTCCAACCAGCAGAGTAGGATGCATCCGGATGTTTCCAGATACGATTTGGTTGAACTCCCATTGACTTCAATGGGAACATTTGTTCCTAACCGCATCAGAATTTGGCCCTCGGTCGGGAAGACACGTTCCCGATCCGATTTGGAAGGAGCAAATGCCGTTAGGAGGCCTTCCTAACCGCATCAGAATCAGGCCATCGGTCGGGAAGCTTTTCCAACCCGCATCAGAATCGGGCCCCAAATGTCTAATTTACGACTTTGGGAATTCACAAAGGAGATTTACAAGTACTATCTTTATGTCAGCACTCGGGGCGGAAATGATACTCGTAATTGCCCTTTGTGAATTCCCAAAGTCATAAACGTAGACGTTTGGTCTAACTTTAGACAAAAAGTCTAAGTTTACCTTTGTGAATCAGGCCCGAGGTTTTAAAAACATCTTCATCCCTAAGTCCTCACTCCTCTGCTCCAGGTTTCCTGTTGAGCTGTCGAGCATCCGACCAGCATAGTGTTGCAAACGGGACTGCCCGACAAGGAGTCTGGGGTCCCGCTTCCCAAATTACGATGTAACTCCCTTCATGGCAGTCAGAAAGTCTATGGGGTCGATTCCGATTCGGGCCGGAAAAAGCACCGACCGACTCGGATCCGGAAAAAATACCGACCGACACGTACCAGTGGCGCCCGACACGCCAAGTACGATGCAAGCCGCGATAAATCCGACCGACACGTCAGGAAACCAAGCCGACCGACCGAGCCGCTCGGAAAATAGCAATCCGGCCGGAAAAACACGCGAATCCAACCGACCGACACGCACCCGGAACAAATCCGACCGAATCGTACCCGCCAACTCCAACCCGCAAAGTACGATGCAAGGCGCGAAAACACGACCGAGTCGGACGGAGGACAAGCCGTACGACCGACACGCATACAAAACCGAGCCGAAGCAACACAATACACCGCGACCGACGCGTACGCAGCATACAAAACTGCACAAACACAGCGTGAACGAAACGGAAAACACCGTACGAGACCAATGCAGGGTCCGACTCGGTCACAAGAACGTTTCCAACATACACAAACAGCACAAAGGAAAAATCACCCAAAAAAAGGCCAAACAAGCAATTACCAAGCCAATAAATACTGGGGGGGTGGGGACAGAGAACAAAGACACACCCACAACTCCACCTATATAAAGGACACAAATCACTACCATGAGCCTTTGCAAATGCCATTTCACTGCCAGCACCCAAGAGAAAGCAACCACACACCCACAGCTCATCCCTCACACAAGCCACACACCATCAGCACACCAACAAATACCTACCTCACATACACCCAGCAAAACACACACTCACACACCCTCACCTGCACACCAACACACACATCACTCACCATCACCACCCATCACCATGCCCCCCAAGAAGAATCCCAAGTTCCTAGATTGTGAATTGGAAGTCCTGGTAGACGAGATCCTCAGGGTGGAGCCACAGCTGTTTGGCACTCTGGTCCAACAGACCCCCATGTCGCAGAAAACCAAGATGTGGGAGAGGATCATCAACAGGGTGAACGCCCAATCACCATGTCGGCGCACAAAGACGGACATCCAGAACAGGTGGTATGACGTGCGCAGGAGGGTACGGGACCTGCTGAAGATAGACTACATCAACAGCCAACAGACCGGCAGTGGCCCTCCTGCCAAGCCAATATACCTCAGGCCCTGGGAGGAGAAGGTGCGGGCCATCCTTCCGCCAGTGAGCGTATATGGACTAGAGAACATCCCAGAGCCTGGTGAGTACACAACAAATGTACACAATAAACTGCCACAAAACACACACATCACTGTCAAGGGAGAGTCAAACCATGCACACATAGCAATTACACAGCAACTAGAACAGAATCATCCCAAAATGTGTATGTCAGTCAGATAAACACAACACATGCCATCAAAAAAGTCACATCCAACTGTGCCAACACATGTACAAACACAACCACAACTACAGCTAGGCAGTGGCACAAATAGAACTAACACACACATCCACACATGTAGCCACCACAACAACACCAACACACAGTGAAGACCACTCAAAGGAAGGAATTCTGTGTATGCTGGCCAAGTCAGTGTAGCCAATAGCATCATGGGAGTCGCAGTCACACATATTGCCCCCCCACAACTGTCCCATCAACACCACCCTGAACCATGCTCACATCACAGGGAGTGGAGAAGGACTCACAAGATGGCTGACACTGGCTACTGCTGTGGGGAGCACAAGGCCCTGCTGCCAACTGTGCACCAACAAACAGCAGGACACCACTGACTGACATCCTGAGAGACAACTTACACTCCCTGCAATGCAAGCACGTTCCATGGTGGGCTATCTGGCTGGCTGGATGGGAAGGGGGACTTGCAGCACTGACCATAGTCACCAGCACCTCCCCTCACACCCCCCCAACACAAACTCCACAGTACCCACCTGGTAGAATGCAATGCCCTCCATCCTAACACAAGATCCCACAAAGCACCACCACCCTGGCTTATGTTGTGTGAAGCACAGGGACACTCTTGGGACTCTTAGCCAAACAACTGCCAGGACAACACTCCCAGCCATCCTGTCAGCACAGCCAGCCCACCCCACAGGGAAGCAGAGTCAAAAGGAAGGAAGCATGGGCATGCTGGGAAGGGGGTGGAGGCAATAGCATGATGGGAGTCGTAGTCACAGACATTGCTCACCCCCACAACTGTCCCATCAACACCACCCTGAACCATGCTCACATCACAGGGAGTGGAGAAGGACTCACAAGATGGCTGACACTGGCTACTGCTGTGGGGAGCACAAGGCCCTGCTGCCAACTGTGCACCAACAAACAGCAGGACACCACTGACTGACATCCTGAGAGACAACTTACACTCCCTGCAATGCAAGCACGTTCCATGGTGGGATATCTGGCTGGCTGGGTGGGAAGGGGGACTTGCAGCACTGACCATAGTCACCAGCACCTCCCCTCACACCCCCCCAACACAAACTCCACAGTACCCACCTGGTAGAATGCAATGCCCTCCATCCTAACACAAGATCCCACAAAGCACCACCACCCTGGCTTATGTTGTGTGAAGCACAGGGACACTCTTGGGACTCTTAGCCAAACAACTGCCAGGACAACACTCCCAGCCATCCTGTCAGCACAGCCAGCCCACCCCACAGGGAAGCAGAGTCAAAAGGAAGGAAGCATGGGCATGCTGGGAAGGGGGTGGAGGCAATAGCATGATGGGAGTCGTAGTCACAGACATTGCTCAGCCTCACAACTGGCCCATCAACACCACCCTGAACCATGCTCACATCACAGGGAGTGGAGAAGGACTCACAAGATGGCTGACACTGGCTACTGCTGTGGGGAGCACAAGGCCCTGCTGCCAACTGTGCACCAACAAACAGCAGGACACCACTGACTGACATCCTGAGAGACAACTTACACTCCCTGCAATGCAAGCACGTTCCATGGTGGGATATCTGGCTGGCTGGGTGGGAAGGGGGACTTGCAGCACTGACCATAGTCACCAGCACCTCCCTCACACCCCCCCAACACAAACTCCACAGTACCCACCTGGTAGAATGCAATGCCCTCCATCCTAACACAAGATCCCACAAAGCACCACCACCCTGGCTTATGTTGTGTGAAGCACAGGGACACTCTTGGGACTCTTAGCCAAACAACTGCCAGGACAACACTCCCAGCCATCCTGTCAGCACAGCCAGCCCACCCCACAGGGAAGCAGAGTCAAAAGGAAGGAAGCATGGGCATGCTGGGAAGGGGGTGGAGGCAATAGCATGATGGGAGTCGTAGTCACAGACATTGCTCAGCCTCACAACTGGCCCATCAACACCACCCTGAACCATGCTCACATCACAGGGAGTGGAGAAGGACTCACAAGATGGCTGACACTGGCTACTGCTGTGGGGAGCACAAGGCCCTGCTGCCAACTGTGCACCAACAAACAGCAGGACACCACTGACTGACATCCTGAGAGACAACTTACACTCCCTGCAATGCAAGCACGTTCCATGGTGGGATATCTGGCTGGCTGGGTGGGAAGGGGGACTTGCAGCACTGACCATAGTCACCAGCACCTCCCCTCACACCCCCCCAACACAAACTCCACAGTACCCACCTGGTAGAATGCAATGCCCTCCATCCTAACACAAGATCCCACAAAGCACCACCACCCTGGCTTATGTTGTGTGAAGCACAGGGACACTCTTGGGACTCTTAGCCAAACAACTGCCAGGACAACACTCCCAGCCATCCTGTCAGCACAGCCAGCCCACCCCACAGGGAAGCAGAGTCAAAGGAAGGAAGCATGGGCATGCTGGGAAGGGGGTGGAGGCAATAGCATGATGGGAGTCGTAGTCACAGACATTGCTCAGCCTCACAACTGGCCCATCAACACCACCCTGAACCATGCTCACATCACAGGGAGTGGAGAAGGACTCACAAGATGGCTGACACTGGCTACTGCTGTGGGGAGCACAAGGCCCTGCTGCCAACTGTGCACCAACAAACAGCAGGACACCACTGACTGACATCCTGAGAGACAACTTACACTCCCTGCAATGCAAGCACGTTCCATGGTGGGATATCTGGCTGGCTGGGTGGGAAGGGGGACTTGCAGCACTGACCATAGTCACCAGCACCTCCCCTCACACCCCCCAACACAAACTCCACAGTACCCACCTGGTAGAATGCAATGCCCTCCATCCTAACACAAGATCCCACAAAGCACCACCACCCTGGCTTATGTTGTGTGAAGCACAGGGACACTCTTGGGACTCTTAGCCAAACAACTGCCAGGACAACACTCCCAGCCATCCTGTCAGCACAGCCAGCCCACCCCACAGGGAAGCAGAGTCAAAAGGAAGGAAGCATGGGCATGCTGGGAAGGGGGTGGAGGCAATAGCATGATGGGAGTCGTAGTCACAGACATTGCTCAGCCTCACAACTGGCCCATCAACACCACCCTGAACCATGCTCACATCACAGGGAGTGGAGAAGGACTCACAAGATGGCTGACACTGGCTACTGCTGTGGGGAGCACAAGGCCCTGCTGCCAACTGTGCACCAACAAACAGCAGGACACCACTGACTGACATCCTGAGAGACAACTTACACTCCCTGCAATGCAAGCACGTTCCATGGTGGGATATCTGGCTGGCTGGGTGGGAAGGGGGACTTGCAGCACTGACCATAGTCACCAGCACCTCCCCTCACACCCCCCAACACAAACTCCACAGTACCCACCTGGTAGAATGCAATGCCCTCCATCCTAACACAAGATCCCACAAAGCACCACCACCCTGGCTTATGTTGTGTGAAGCACAGGGACACTCTTGGGACTCTTAGCCAAACAACTGCCAGGACAACACTCCCAGCCATCCTGTCAGCACAGCCAGCCCACCCCACAGGGAAGCAGAGTCAAAAGGAAGGAAGCATGGGCATGCTGGGAAGGGGGTGGAGGCAATAGCATGATGGGAGTCGTAGTCACAGACATTGCTCAGCCTCACAACTGGCCCATCAACACCACCCTGAACCATGCTCACATCACAGGGAGTGGAGAAGGACTCACAAGATGGCTGACACTGGCTACTGCTGTGGGGAGCACAAGGCCCTGCTGCCAACTGTGCACCAACAAACAGCAGGACACCACTGACTGACATCCTGAGAGACAACTTACACTCCCTGCAATGCAAGCACGTTCCATGGTGGGATATCTGGCTGGCTGGGTGGGAAGGGGGACTTGCAGCACTGACCATAGTCACCAGCACCTCCCCTCACACCCCCCAACACAAACTCCACAGTACCCACCTGGTAGAATGCAATGCCCTCCATCCTAACACAAGATCCCACAAAGCACCACCACCCTGGCTTATGTTGTGTGAAGCACAGGGACACTCTTGGGACTCTTAGCCAAACAACTGCCAGGACAACACTCCCAGCCATCCTGTCAGCACAGCCAGCCCACCCCACAGGGAAGCAGAGTCAAAAGGAAGGAAGCATGGGCATGCTGGGAAGGGGGTGGAGGCAATAGCATGATGGGAGTCGTAGTCACAGACATTGCTCAGCCTCACAACTGGCCCATCAACACCACCCTGAACCATGCTCACATCACAGGGAGTGGAGAAGGACTCACAAGATGGCTGACACTGGCTACTGCTGTGGGGAGCACAAGGCCCTGCTGCCAACTGTGCACCAACAAACAGCAGGACACCACTGACTGACATCCTGAGAGACAACTTACACTCCCTGCAATGCAAGCACGTTCCATGGTGGGATATCTGGCTGGCTGGGTGGGAAGGGGGACTTGCAGCACTGACCATAGTCACCAGCACCTCCCCTCACCCCCCCAACACAAACTCCACAGTACCCACCTGGTAGAATGCAATGCCCTCCATCCTAACACAAGATCCCACAAAGCACCACCACCCTGGCTTATGTTGTGTGAAGCACAGGGACACTCTTGGGACTCTTAGCCAAACAACTGCCAGGACAACACTCCCAGCCATCCTGTCAGCACAGCCAGCCCACCCCACAGGGAAGCAGAGTCAAAAGGAAGGAAGCATGGGCATGCTGGGAAGGGGGTGGAGGCAATAGCATGATGGGAGTCGTAGTCACAGACATTGCTCAGCCTCACAACTGGCCCATCAACACCACCCTGAACCATGCTCACATCACAGGGAGTGGAGAAGGACTCACAAGATGGCTGGCACTGGCTACTGCTGTGGGGAGCACAAGGCCCTGCTGCCAACTGTGCACCAACAAACAGCAGGACACCACTGACTGACATCCTGAGAGACAACTTACACTCCCTGCAATGCAAGCACGTTCCATGGTGGGATATCTGGCTGGCTGGGTGGGAAGGGGGACTTGCAGCACTGACCATAGTCACCAGCACCTCCCCTCACACCCCCCAACACAAACTCCACAGTACCCACCTGGTAGAATGCAATGCCCTCCATCCTAACACAAGATCCCACAAAGCACCACCACCCTGGCTTATGTTGTGTGAAGCACAGGGACACTCTTGGGACTCTTAGCCAAACAACTGCCAGGACAACACTCCCAGCCATCCTGTCAGCACAGCCAGCCCACCCCACAGGGAAGCAGAGTCAAAAGGAAGGAAGCATGGGCATGCTGGGAAGGGGGTGGAGGCAATAGCATGATGGGAGTCGTAGTCACAGACATTGCTCAGCCTCACAACTGGCCCATCAACACCACCCTGAACCATGCTCACATCACAGGGAGTGGAGAAGGACTCACAAGATGGCTGACACTGGCTACTGCTGTGGGGAGCACAAGGCCCTGCTGCCAACTGTGCACCAACAAACAGCAGGACACCACTGACTGACATCCTGAGAGACAACTTACACTCCCTGCAATGCAAGCACGTTCCATGGTGGGATAACTGACTGGGTGGGTGGGTGGGTGGGAAGGAGGTCTGGCTGTCAACCAAACACAATCAATGCAGACCATGTTCACACCCCAGAGAATACATAGAAATGCCCAAATAATGCAGGACAATGTGCCACACCAATATCAACCCCTGACTGTGACGACTTAGGACAATACAATGTACAGGCCCGCACCCCGAGGCACAGTCACAACTGTCAGGTGTGTCAACCACTGATGCCTGCAGAAACATGACATACATTGTTTGTGTCTCCCAAAAACAGGTGATGATAGGGACACAGCAGCAGACGCTGAGGAGTCCCAGTCCCAGGCTCAAGAGGATGTCCGAGCTCACTGGCGTCGTACAGCCTCTGTCCTCCTCGGACGATGAACAACCTGGCACATCCGGTGCAAGTCAACATGCTGCACCAGCAGGACCACCAGCTGCAGCACCAGCAGGTCCACCAGCTGCACCCCCTGCACCCACCCCTCCAACGACTGTCACCACGAATACCATCCCTGCCGACATGGACAGAATAAGGAACAACACCAGCGCAGTGACCCTGGACCAACCTGGGGCCATGGACACCACCACCACCACCAACCCCCAAGGTGGACCAGGGTTATCTGTGCGTGCAACTGCACACACTGCACATGTCAGCAGGGGTGGTGGGAGGGGTGGGAGACAGAGGTCGCTGCTTGCAGACGTTGCTGGTGTGCATGAAGACCCACAACTGGTACGCATAGCTGATGCGTACCAGTCCAGCACCGGAGAGCTCAGCCAGGTAGTGGGGCTCCTCAGAGACATCAAACAGCAGCAGGCTGCCCATCATGCCCGCTTGGACTCCCACATGTCCCAAGTGGAGTCACACATGTCACGTGTGGACTCCCACATGTCACGTGTGGACTCCCACATGACCCGCGTGGAGTCCAAGTGGGATGTACTACATGAGATGACGGCGGTGCACAGGGACATTTTACAATGCCTCCGCCAGATGAACAGCAACCAGTCCACACCTCCCTGTGTGCCAACAACATCTGGTACCGAACAAACTGCAACTGCCACAGGGAGGGAGGAGGACTCTGGCGGAGAGTCCCCTGCACCGCAGCAGCCTGCACTTGAGGGCCCCCCCAAGAAGAGGGGTCGTCCGAGGAGGGGAAAGTGAGAGGCTGATGGCCAAGCGCAACTCCCAGGAAGCCTGAACCTGTTCTGGATTTTCGCCTTTGTGCACAGACTGTTCACCCTGTTGATGGCAACACTACTCCCACACATTGCATGGGGAGTATAAGTTGGAACAATGTGTCAGACAACAGTGGCCCCGATACTGGGGATCCTGTCTACCTGGACTTTCTATTCATCTAGGAACTTGGGATTGCAAGATTCATGTACAGCACAATCCATCCTATGCACTATTATCACAATAAACACACTAATACACCATACTTGCCTCTGTCGTGATTCCAACGTGGGTGCTGTTATGGGGATGATGAACTGCAAAATTACACAGTGTATGCGAACTGCAACAGCAAGGACAACACAGGCATGTGAGTACAGGCAACGTGACACATATGAGGGAGACACACCACCAGGGCTACACAACACATACACACCTAGGCCATCTGACTCATTGCCTACACTGATGTTGCCAGGGAAGACGGTGCAATGCACAGACACCACACCCATTCCCAGTTGTAGTCAAGTAGCCCACAGGTGCAGTAAGCAAATGGCAGTCAAATGTGTGACCACAGACAACGCACATCACTAAGTGAAGCACAGGTTTATTACACAGTAGCAACATGCCGTAACCACTACAGATGCAAGGTAACCCCACCTGGTAGCGGGCACACAGTCAACAACTGTAGACAGAAGGAAGTCCATGGGTGTGGCGCACATCACCTGTAGGGACACAACAGCTACCAGCCTGGATGTGCAATCACGTCGTCGGTGGACACAGTTGACCAAACGAATCTGAAAGTACCCTGTGAAGGACAGAAATGACACACAGTCAAAAGCAATGCAGTACAGGACAGAACAGCAAAACTCATGCACAATACATGTTACAAGATACCCACCCAGAACCAAGTTAGCATGTCAACACTGTTGGGGAGTACAGCCCACCTGTCACCACACATCGCAACACACATCCTGTCAAGTAGCCCATGGACACACTCCAACAGCACCAGAGCACCACCCACACATCATGCCAACTCACATCATTCACATGACACCTCAGGATACTCACATTCAGCTAAAGAAGTTGGTGATGAGCTGTGTGCGGACATCACCATCACCATCATCATCATCATCGTCACTGGCATCGTGGTCCAGGCCAGGATCCTCCACAGGTGGCGGATGTTGGTCATCGTCATCCTGGATGAGAGGCAACTCCTTCCGCACTGCCAGGTTGTGGAGCATGCAGCAGACGATGATAATCTTGCACACTTTCGCAGGGGCATATGGGAGGGACCCTCCGGTCTTGTCCAGGCAGCGGAAGCGGCTCTTCAGGAGACCAAAGGTCCGCTCAATCACTCTCCTGGTCCGACCATGTGCCTCATTGTAGCGCATCTGGGCAGGTGTCACAGGGTTCCTGAGGGGTGTCAGCAACCACGGCATGTTGGGGTATCCCGAGTCACCTACGGACAGACAAGTGCACATCAGCTGACTTGGAAAAGTGGGCGGAATACTACAGATCAGATCACACACAATGGCACAAAGTCAGTACACACCGACAAGCCAGGCACGCTGGTTCTGCATCTGTGCCATCAACCTGGGGATGCGACTACTCCTCATCACAAAGGCATCGTGTGCTGAACCAGGGAAACGGGCACACACGTGTGTGATGGTCATGTCTGCAAGACACACCACCAGTGCATTGACCGAGTGGTAGTGCTTGCGGTTCCTGTAGGCCTGCTCCTGGGCCTGTGGTGGTACCAAAGCCACATGTGTCCCATCAATGGAGCCAATGACATGCGGCATCCTCCCCAGGGCATAAAAGTCACTCTTCACGTCAGTGAGTCGTCGCAGTCTAGGGAAATAGATGTACCGGTTCAGGAAGAGCAACATTGCCGCCAAAACATCGCGGAGCACACGGCTGAACATGGTCTGTGACATCCCACCAGCAGACGCCACAGTATGTTGGAAGGTACCGGTGGCAAAGAAGTGTAGGGCTGCCATCACCTTCACCTTGGGGGTCAGCGCTGTAGGATACGGCCGGCCAGGCTGCAAATGTGGGGACAACTGCACTGCAAAATCCTCAATCAGCTGCCTGGTGAAGCGGTACCGTCGGATGCTGTCCCGTTCCACCATCGTTGCCAGGTCTGGGAATGGCCGATGGACAGCAGGAGCCCTGCAGTGCAGAGGAGAAGTAAGCAAGATCGTCAGTCACCCCACATATGCGGCATTGAACACACTCAAGATCCCAACATACATCATCATGAGGCACAACTACATGAAGTGTGCAGTACCGGAACGACATTTATGGTACATACATGGCCAACATCTGTCAACACGGTCCTACAGGTGGCATCAATTTGTCCCTGTTTGGCCCATTGGATATCATGATGCTGTGTCACAGTCACCCCCCAGTGACATGTGAGGACAGATGTGCCCCAGGCACCACAGCTCAACGACAGGCACATTCCCAGGGACCCTGTAATGCCACATGGACACTGGCATCACCTGGAGTATCATGTGTACACCACAACAAAACAAACATGACCCCCACAGGTAGTGGCCACACTTGCCATGGCAGGAGAGCCATGGACGTCTGTGACACACACGCACAACATCAGAGTCCATGCACACACAACGTGGATGTGGAGACTGTCTCCCATTGTGCACATGAAATCAGAGACATTGTAAACACTACATGCACAAAGACTGTGGAGGGCCATCACTATTGTGCCACTGGGACACCCTGGCTCAAACATACCGTCCCACATGGGACTCACGGGGTATGTGACATGACATACACAAACACCACTGTGAAATGTGACCATGGCACATGCACAGATATGAACAGTTGCACATCACAGTGGTCACGTACACGTAACACCCATGATCCTGTCCCCATGAACACGTGCACAGCCTGGGGGTGGCTGCCCACAGGTGACACCCACAGGACAACATGTACACCAACATACACACAATAGGAAATGCAGCCTTACATGCCTTATGATAAGGTTTGGACAGGCTGTCGTGATGTAGGTGTGCCCCTCACTCCCTGGGAGCTATCTGTGGCTGGCATATGTCCATCTGAGACAGGCATGCTGACATATGCCAGTCACATGTACAGTGATGCGTTGTACTGCAATGGACCGATCGGTGCCTCCGGCCGGCCCATTGCATTCAATGTGTGCGGGTACGCGTTGTACCCCTGTGCGCGTTGTACTGCAATGGACCGATCGGTGCCTCCGGCCGGCCCATTGCATTCAATGTGTGCGGGTACGCGTTGTACCCCTGTGCGCGTTGAACAGCAATGGACCGATCGGTGCCTCCGGCCGGCCCATTGCATTCAATGTGTGCGGGTACGCGTTGTACCCCTGTGCGCGTTGTACTGCAATGGACCGATCGGTGCGCACCCATTGACAATGGGCTTGCCTGGCAACGGACGCGTTTTCGAATATTCGAACGAGTCGGTTGCTGGAAAATCAGTTGGTCACCCACAACAATGTTGCAAAATCATGTATGTCATGAAGTTGAAGATTTGAAGGATGCTGTGGGCGTGTTTTGGTGCTGCTATTCCATGGATTGGCCAGATTCAGAAGATGCAAACGACTTGGACCTATCACTTTGGACACAAGGGACAGTATCTGCCTCTCCAGCACATATATATTGCTGCATGTTCCCCTGAGAGCCCACTTGCCTGCACTACATGCTCCAGGACGACATCTGCCACTGCACTGCTGCTGTCTCTGCCCCTCTGGACCCTGCAATGGCACGTACTGTGGAGAGAGCCCCAGCCTTCAGCCTTGAAGAGAACCAGGCCCTGCTGGACAGCCTACTTCCACAGTACAGCAAGCTGTATGGGACACCAGGGGAGCAGGTGAGTGTTCTGTGCACTGCCTTTCTGAATGTGCATTTTGTCTGACTAGCAAGGCTGAGAGTCAGCACACCACTGGCTAGCAGGCTCACTGAGTAGTTGTCACCCCCCATAGTGTGTAGTGACTTGCACTGGACAGGTATGGTGCAGTGACAGTGCTTCTGAACAGGGTTTTACTCCCCATGCTATGATACCATGTAGTGACTTCTGGAAAACTGTCCATGGGCAGCCGTGCACTGCCTGGGTACACCATGTGCCCCTGTGATTGCGACATGTATATGCAACTGTGTCATGCACGGATATGTTGCATGTGTAGTAATGTCCTTATCACTTTGTCATCCTGACAGGCTTCTGCCCATCGGAAGCATGAGATCTGGAAGGACATCGTCCGGGCTGTCCGGTCCATGGGGGTCTACAAGCGCCGGATCCGCAACTGCCAAAAGAGGTGGCAGGACCTTCGGGGCTGGACCCGGAGGATTGCACGGGTCCAGCTGAAGCTGTCGCCTCCTCGCAGGAGGGGCGGAACACGGACCCTGACCCCCACATGCTCAGGATCCTGGCGGTGGTCTTTCCAGACCTGGATGGGCAGCTGAAGGCCAGAGAGCAGCAAGGAGGGGGTGAGTCAAAGACTGCACTGTGTACTCTGTCTAACATGTTATGTGCCCTCCTCGGGCCAGGTTGAACTGCCACAGTACAGCAGTCATGTTGTCCAGGAGCCATGTCCCTCTATTGTGCACTGCCCACTCCTCATCTGATACCCAGGTGTGGCCCTTACATGCAGGGAATTCTGTCACTTAGGACTGTGTCCTTGCAGTTTGCTTGACTCAAGGTGGGAGACAGCATCTGTTTCCCTGACTCTGTGGTGGGCATCATGGGTGGGTCCATTGCTTACACAATGCCTGTATTCTGACATGTATTCAGCGTGTTACTTTGATCTGTGGTCCAATTGCTGAGCTGATCCACCACATGTGGCTGGGGTACCTGGCACACACCCATGCTGCGGGTGGGAACAATGTTTGGGCCCCAGGAGTATGTATATGACGTGTGTCACACATACTTAGCCAGCTGCCTACAGTCCAGGGCTCATCCCTCATTCATGTGGGGCTGGACAGTCATGCCTACTCCAGGCCATACAATACACTCTGTACTCCCACTCCCGTGTATCAGAGGACACATTGTGCACAGTGATTTGCCCCTCAGGTGTCTGCCTCTGTGTCAGTGTGCTGTGGATTAGTCGCCAGGACTGCTGTGGAGTTTCTTGGTAGGGGCTCAGCATGCCACTGGAGATGTGACCATAGGAGACGATACTTGTGTGACACATAGGTGTCTGATCAGCTGCCCATGCAGACTGGGGCATGTAAATGTGAAGTTCAGGCAGCTGTTCCCCATGCACAGCAGAGTGTGAGGGGCTCAGGTTCAGAGGGTAGTGTCACAGGTCTCCCATATGTCCAATAGGTATGACCTGGACAGATGAGGGTTAAGAGGATGTGTTGTGGGGGGATGTACATGTGCACTTGTGCAGCTCCAGGACTTGCATTCCCCATGACCTACTATTGTGACACAGTGCAGAGTGTTGTTGTCTGGCTGCAAAGTCATACATCACTGAGACAGTGATGTATGACTTTGCAGTCATGCCTCCGCCATGGCATGTGTCTACTGATTGGTGATCCTGCAGGGGAGTGACATGTGCTACATGCACACCATAGTGGCGCTGGCTATCAGGACATGGGTGCATCATGGTGTCTGTCGCTGGTATGCATCACATGCATTTCCTATTTGACTCTGGGCATCCCTTACATCCGTAAACCTGTACTGACTCAGTGGCAAGAGCTGTGATGTGTCCACACCGTGTTCTCTGCACTGTCCAACTACTGTGTACTTGGTGCATGTGTCAACACTGGGGTGTTGCAATCCAACAGACACCAGACAGATGGGTGCAAGGCCATGTGGGATGTGAGTGCCATGCTTGGCATCAGACTGACAATTGACTTCTCCTGTTCAATTAGTGCACTTTTAGCAATGTACAACTAATGATGCCAGGGCTTGCTCTGTGATGTGCTGTGCTCACAGTGGTGTGTGCGTTATGTGCAGGTGACTGATGTCTGTCTGTTTCCCCATTGTTTGCAGATACATCCACGGCCACGGAAGGGGACAGCTCCACGGACCAGGAGGAGCCGGAGAGCCAGACTGGGTCAGCAGCCGAGGAGTGGTCGGAGGGACCCAGTGGCACGGAGGGCGAGGGGAACCACACCGAGGAGTCCTCAGCAGCATCCACCTCAGCTGAGGACCAGAGCAACTCGGAGGATGACTCCCTTGTGGAGGCGGGTGTCAGCAGCCACCACACCCCAGCTAGTGTTGCTGTCCCCGCCACCACCAGCACCACCACCGCCCTCCCATCGGCTCCCATTCCCCAGGTCCGTGGAGGCTCCCATGTCCGGGAGCGTGTCTCCTTTGGGCCAGGCACCGCACCCCCTGCCCCTGTGTCCCCTGCTGCCCTGAGTGAGGAGTCTGTGTACCTCCTTCGCCAGCTCCATGTAGGGCAGACAGCCATGCTGAGTGTCCTCCATGCGCACACCGCGCTGTTGACTCAGCTGGTGTCGTTCATGGAGGGCATCTCATCGGGCATGTCTGACCTACAGAGGGGCAATAGGTCCATGGACTCCTCCCTGACGGCAGCAGTGTCCCTCCTCAAACGGTCCCTCACCCCTCCTGCCTCTGCTCCATCCACACTCCCCAGCACCTTACCCATCCCAGGCACACACACACTGGCACAGGCACACACCAGCACACACACATCCAGCACACTGACACACACGCCAATGACAAAACGCACACGCAAGCACATTCAGGGGACTGAAGCCAGACTCACAGGGGATGGGGCCCTGGAACACACACACGCATCCACATGCACTGCGCAGTCCTCAGTTCCCTCTCCCTCCAAAGCACCCTCCCTTGCCTCACCTGCAACCCCAAAGTCACAGCAGCTCTTCCTCTGTGACCTCGGCCTCTTCCCCACCGATGAAGCTGCTCCAGCATCCCGGGGGAAGAGGAAGCCCACCCACATGGAGCAGAGTGCCCCTCGCCCCCGGACACCCTCCCCCAGGCGCAGACGGACTGAGGCCCCCACCCGCAAGTCCCCCGGAGTGCTAAGAGCAAGACCCCGCCACCGCCCTGCAGCTCAGGCACAAGGTCTCCGTCCTCCATCCCTCAGGCCCCCACTGCACAGGTGCCCCCACCACACCCTGCCCCAGGTTCCCCCACCCACAGATATACCATCCCCAAGATGCTCCGGCCTTCTCCCCCTGCCACTTGCTCTCCCAGCACCACACCCCCGCTGCGCTTGTCTGTGCCACTGATGTGGTGAGGGTGTCCCCCCTCTGTCCAACCCACCTTGCCTGTTCCCCATTCTCCTCCCCTGGAGGTAGGCACTGCAGTGGAGTCCACTACCGCCCTGTCTGACTTGGGCACTGCAGTGGCGGACCTGTCCACCCCATCTGCAGGGTCCACTGCAGTTGTGCCGGCACCCACGACATCTGTGTCATGCCCCCCAGTTGTGCCGGCACACACCATGTCAGACACCTCCACTGCAGTTGTCAGTGGCTCTCCAGCACCCACCACCCCTTCCCTGACTCCCCTGGTGAGCCCTGATCCTGTCCCTGCGGTGCCTGGCCTGCCCCCCGGTTGCCCCTCCTAGTGGATTGTCCCTGGTATTGTGCAGGCATGCGTAGGGTGACATCTGCCAGTGTCACCCTGTTTGAACTTTGACAATGGACTGGCCATTGGCCTTTGCTCTTTTTCAGGACTTCGTTTGGCCTCAACACATATGCTGAATAAAGCAACTTTCTTTTCTCTAGTGCTCATGCTTCATATGTACATGTTGTTGGTGCAGCTAACCATGCCCTTGCTGCAGTGATGGTGATATCTGGTCTCATGATTATGAAGTGTTACTGTGCAGGAACCCATGTGGTCCAGGGGGAATGTGTCCTATCATGTGGTGTATCCATGTCATCAATAGCAGCATCTGAGGGTGTCATGTGTTCAGTATTTGGCAATGGGTTTCCTACTTACATTGGCAATTTCATATCTGTGGCTTCCACCCCTGCACATCTGTTGTGCCTGCCATCGTTGCATTTGTCTACTTCCCTGACCGTGTTGCCATCTCCAGTGGACATGCAGGTTTGGGCATCAATGGGGAGGGACTCATCCGTGTAGTCAGTGCAACATTGCTATACAAGTGTGTTGGATCTGTGCTGATGATTCCGTTGGCACATCCATGACCAGGCTGATGTGATGGGAGCCCTCATTTGGTGCTAATTGTTGATTGTGTGACCAAGTGCTCAGCTGACATGATGGGGCCCTACTGAGGCAACATATGGCACAGCTTTCCTCACACAGGAGTGGAGTCCCCTCATGGCAGTGTGTACACGTGTGACATTGCCTGCGCCCAAGGTGTGTGTTGTATGTGCATGTCTGTGTGTTCACTTCCATTCATCTGCGCATGCTGTGATCCCTAGTGTTGTACCTGTTTGTGATGCTTGCTGACTTGAGCTATGTTCCCCCAAAGTCTTCTCCCTGTGTTCTCTGTGATGTGGGTGCATGGCACATTACTGGTCATCAGGGTGTCACCCATAGGTGTGTTTGCTGTCAGGGCAGAGTTTGTGTGCTGACGCAGATGGGTCACAGTCAGGTTTCCCTTTGGCACTTGTTGTTTGCCCCTGTCATGTGATTTCCAGTTTGTGTTATCTTTCAGTGATTGTGACACGTTGTGTGTGTGACTGCTGGCACTCCTTAGGGTCCGGGCTGCAATGTTGGTTGTTGTCTATGTGTGTTCTTTGTGGGTGACCTTGGCTTCTTCATTGGTGTGTGACTGTGGCTGGGATCCCATTGGTCGGTGTGGTATTGCCGTCATGTCCATGTACAGCGTAGTGTGCAGTGTGTCAGACATTCAGGAGTCTTGTTGAGTGTCCATGTGTGATGTGTTTCTACACCTTGGTTCCCACCCACCACCCTGGAATAGTAATGGGTGCATGTGCAATGTCACCAGTGCATGTGTACTTCACTGCTGCACATTGTTGGAGGTCGAGGGTGTGGTCTTGAGTGTGTGCAGATGAGAGTTGTTGCCCGGCTAGTCCCCTGCCTCCATGTTGGCCTTGGCTTACTGGCCATGCTGATTGATTTGTGCTTGTGTAGGTGTGATGGTAGTTAGTTGCTCAGGACACCTGACTGTGGTTCACAGTGTGAACGACATTTAGCTTTGTCATCACAGTGGTATTTTTCTTCAGCCCAGGGTCACCACATTGTGGGGGCCCTGGGGGTGGTGCTGTGGTGTGTCTGTGACTTGCTGTGTCAGTTGTTGTTCCTACGTGCCTGTGTGACATGTGTGTTTTGTGCTCCCTCTCACCTGTCAATGCCTGCTTGCCCACATAGGGGATTTGGATCCATGAGTTACCTTAGTGTGGCAGTGTATGCACATCTGTATGATTGGTATTCAGCTCTCCTCATGTGTTGTGTTGTTGCCTGGGGACAATGGCACCCCCACCCCTCACCTGCTGTGTATGATGACAGTGTTGGTCTGCCTGTTTGTGTTTGTGCATCTGCACCACTGCATTGGCATATCTTGGGTGTGCCATTGGCTGTATGTTGTTTGGTGTGTTTCCCCTGCTGTCCCTGGGACTCCTAGGTCATCGGTCAGCACAGTGATCATGGTTTGTGTGTCCCATTGCTGCCATGGTATGGTATCTGTTCACCTCACATCTGCTGTCTCCACAGGGTATCTGCATTTGTGTGCCCATTGGTGCAAATATGTGGTTCTGCATTCTGATGGTCACTTCTGTCATTGTGTCATTGATGACTGTTGACGGTCTCAGCCACCATGGGTGTTGTTTGTCTGCACATGGCCAAAGGAATGTTTCATTTGCACTGCAGTATTTGGCTCCCCCAATTTATGTTGCAATGGGACACATACACTACTTTGCCACAGATGAGTTTTTGGTTCTGTGACCAGGAATGATCCATGCAGTTTGGCAGTTGCAGCTCTTTCTTTGTCAACAATTACCTTTTGGTCACTGTGATGATGAGGGTGTAGACCCCATTGCCACAATGGTCAAAATGTGCTTCAGCTATGGACCCCACACTTGCCTTTTGGTCACTGTGATGATGGGGGTTTAGACCCCATTGCCACAATGGTCAAACTGTGCTTCAGCTATGGACCCCACACTTACCTTTTGGTCACTGTGATGATGGGGGTTTAGACCCCATTGCCACAATGGTCAAAATGTGCTTCAGCTATGGACCCCACACTTGCCTTTTGGTCACTGTGATGATGGGGGTTTAGGCCCCATTGCCACAATGGTCATGGGCTGCTTGCATTGTGGGTGCCACACACATATATGTGTGGCACATGTGCTAGGGGGTCACATTGTATGTTCAATGTCATGTTCGGTGTTGTAGGCATTTGACACAGCCTGCTCACACGCTTGTCATGGTGGTGGGGGGATGTCTTAATCTTGCATTCCCTAGGTTGTGGTGTGCTTGTTGTGTCATGCATTGTCCATCCTATGAGTGGGGGTGGTAGTAGTGGTAGGCATCCAGCCCCCCTGGCTAAGGGTGGTAGTAGTGGTGGGCATCCTGCCCCCTGGGTGAGGGTGGTAGTAGTGGTAGGCATCCTGCCCCCCTGGTTGAGGGTGGTAGTAGTGGTAGGCATCCAGCCCCCCTGGCTAAGGGTGGTAGTAGTGGTAGGCATCCAGCCCCCTGGCTAAGGGTGGTAGTAGTGGTGGGCATCCTGCCCCCTGGGTGAGGGTGGTAGTAGTGGTGGGCATCCTGCCCCCTGGGTGAGGGTGGTAGTAGTGGTGGGCATCCTGCCCCCTGGCTAAGGGTGGTAGTAGTGGTGGGCATCCTGCCCCCCTGGGTGAGGGTGGTAGTAGTGGTAGGCATCCTGCCCCCTGGCTAAGGGTGGTAGTAGTGGTGGGCATCCTGCCCCCTGGGTGAGGGTGGTAGTAGTGGTGGGCATCCTGCCCCCCTGGCTAAGGGTGGTAGTAGTGGTGGGCATCCTGCCCCCCTGGGTGAGGGTGGTAGTAGTGGTAGGCATCCTGCCCCCTGGGTGGGGGTGGTAGTAGTGGTGGGCATCCTGCCCCCTGGCTAAGGGTGGTAGTAGTGGTGGGCATCCTGCCCCCTGGGTGAGGGTGGTAGTAGTGGTAGGCATCCTGCCCCCCTGGTTGAGGGTGGTAGTAGTGGTAGGCATCCAGCCCCCTGGCTAAGGGTGGTGGTAGGCATCCAGCCCCCCTGGCTAAGGGTGGTAGTAGTGGTGGGCATCCTGCCCCCTGGGTGAGGGTGGTAGTAGTGGTGGGCATCCTGCCCCCCTGGCTAAGGGTGGTAGTAGTGGTGGGCATCCTGCCCCCCTGGGTGAGGGTGGTAGTAGTGGTAGGCATCCTGCCCCCTGGGTGAGGGTGGTAGTAGTGGTGGGCATCCTGCCCCCTGGCTAAGGGTGGTAGTAGTGGTGGGCATCCTGCCCCCTGGGTGAGGGTGGTAGTAGTGGTAGGCATCCTGCCCCCTGGTTGAGGGTGGTAGTAGTGGTAGGCATCCAGCCCCCTGGCTAAGGGTGGTAGTAGTGAGGCATCCAGCCCCCTGGCTAAGGGTGGTAGTAGTGGTGGGCATCCTGCCCCCTGGGTGAGGGTGGTAGTAGTGGTGGGCATCCTGCCCCCTGGCTAAGGGTGGTAGTAGTGGTGGGCATCCTGCCCCCCTGGGTGAGGGTGGTAGTAGTGGTGGGCATCCTGCCCCCTGGGTGAGGGTGGTAGTAGTGGTAGGCATCCTGCCCCCTGGGTGAGGGTGGTAGTAGTGGTGGGCATCCTGCCCCCTGGCTAAGGGTGGTAGTAGTGGTGGGCATCCTGCCCCCCTGGGTGAGGGTGGTAGTAGTGGTAGGCATCCTGCCCCCCTGGCTGAGGGTGGTAGTAGTGGTAGGCATCCAGCCCCCTGGCTAAGGGTGGTGGTAGGCATCCAGCCCCCTGGCTAAGGGTGGTAGTAGTGGTGGGCATCCTGCCCCCTGGCTAAGGGTGGTAGTAGTGGTGGGCATCCTGCCCCCCTGGGTGAGGGTGGTAGTAGTGGTGGGCATCCTGCCCCCTGGGTGAGGGTGGTAGTAGTGGTAGGCATCCTGCCCCCTGGGTGAGGGTGGTAGTAGTGGTAGGCATCCAGCCCCCTGGCTAAGGGTGGTGGTGAGGCATCCAGCCCCCCTGGCTAAGGGTGGTAGTAGTGGTGGGCATCCTGCCCCCTGGCTAAGGGTGGTAGTAGTGGTGGGCATCCTGCCCCCCTGGGTGAGGGTGGTAGTAGTGGTGGGCATCCTGCCCCCCTGGGTGAGGGTGGTAGTAGTGGTAGGCATCCTGCCCCCTGGGTGGGGGTGGTAGTAGTGGTAGGCATCCAGCCCCCTGGCTAAGGGTGGTGGTAGGCATCCAGCCCCCTGGCTAAGGGTGGTAGTAGTGGTGGGCATCCTGCCCCCCTGGCTAAGGGTGGTAGTAGTGGTAGGCATCCAGCCCCCTGGCTAAGGGTGGTAGTAGTGGTGGGCATCCTGCCCCCTGGGTGAGGGTGGTAGTAGTGGTGGGCATCCTGCCCCCCTGGGTGAGGGTGGTAGTAGTGGTAGACATCCTGCCCCCTGGCTAAGGGTGGTAGTAGTGGTGGGCATCCTGCCCCCCTGGGTGAGGGTGGTAGTAGTGGTAGGCATCCTGCCCCCTGGCTAAGGGTGGTAGTAGTGGTGGGCATCCTGCCCCCTGGGTGAGGGTGGTAGTAGTGGTGGGCATCCTGCCCCCTGGCTAAGGGTGGTAGTAGTGGTGGGCATCCTGCCCCCTGGGTGAGGGTGGTAGTAGTGGTAGGCATCCTGCCCCCTGGGTGGGGGTGGTAGTAGTGGTGGGCATCCTGCCCCCTGGCTAAGGGTGGTAGTAGTGGTGGGCATCCTGCCCCCTGGGTGAGGGTGGTAGTAGTGGTAGGCATCCTGCCCCCTGGTTGAGGGTGGTAGTAGTGGTAGGCATCCAGCCCCCCTGGCTAAGGGTGGTGGTAGTGCATCCAGCCCCCTGGCTAAGGGTGGTAGTAGTAGTGGTGGGCATCCTGCCCCCTGGGTGAGGGTGGTAGTAGTGGTGGGCATCCTGCCCCCCTGGCTAAGGGTGGTAGTAGTGGTGGGCATCCTGCCCCCTGGGTGAGGGTGGTAGTAGTGGTAGGCATCCTGCCCCCTGGGTGGGGGTGGTAGTAGTGGTGGGCATCCTGCCCCCTGGCTAAGGGTGGTAGTAGTGGTGGGCATCCTGCCCCCTGGGTGAGGGTGGTAGTAGTGGTAGGCATCCTGCCCCCTGGTTGAGGGTGGTAGTAGTGGTAGGCATCCAGCCCCCTGGCTAAGGGGTGGTGGTAGGCATCCAGCCCCCTGGCTAAGGGTGGTAGTAATGGTGGGCATCCTGCCCCCTGGGTGAGGGTGGTAGTAGTGGTGGGCATCCTGCCCCCTGGCTAAGGGTGGTAGTAGTGGTGGGCATCCTGCCCCCTGGGTGAGGGTGGTAGTAGTGGTGGGCATCCTGCCCCCTGGGTGAGGGTGGTAGTAGTGGTAGGCATCCTGCCCCCTGGGTGGGGTGGTAGTAGTGGTGGGCATCCTGCCCCCTGGCTAAGGGTGGTAGTAGTGGTGGGCATCCTGCCCCCCTGGGTGAGGGTGGTAGTAGTGGTAGGCATCCTGCCCCCTGGTTGAGGGTGGTAGTAGTGGTAGGCATCCAGCCCCCTGGCTAAGGGTGGTGGTAGGCATCCAGCCCCCTGGCTAAGGGTGATAGTAGTGGTGGGCATCCTGCCCCCTGGCTAAGGGTGGTAGTAGTGGTGGGCATCCTGCCCCCTGGGTGAGGGTGGTAGTAGTGGTGGGCATCCTGCCCCCTGGGTGAGGGTGGTAGTAGTGGTAGGCATCCTGCCCCCTGGGTGGGGTGGTAGTAGTGGTAGGCATCCAGCCCCCCTGGCTAAGGGTGGTGGTAGGCATCCAGCCCCCCTGGCTAAGGGTGGTAGTAGTGGTGGGCATCCTGCCCCCTGGCTAAGGGTGGTAGTAGTGGTGGGCATCCTGCCCCCCTGGGTGAGGGTGGTAGTAGTGGTGGGCATCCTGCCCCCTGGGTGAGGGTGGTAGTAGTGGTAGGCATCCTGCCCCCTGGGTGGGGGTGGTAGTAGTGGTGAGCATCCAGCCCCCTGGCTAAGGGTGGTGGTAGGCATCCAGCCCCCTGGCTAAGGGTGGTAGTAGTGGTGGGCATCCTGCCCCCCTGGGTGAGGGTGGTAGTAGTGGTAGGCATCCTGCCCCCTGGGTGGGGTGGTAGTAGTGGTGGGCATCCTGCCCCCTGGGTGAGGGTGGTAGTAGTGGTAGGCATCCAGCCCCCCTGGTTGAGGGTGGTAGTAGTGGTAGGCATCCAGCCCCCTGGGTGGGGTGGTAGTAGTGGTGGGCATCCTGCCCCCTGGCTAAGGGTGGTAGTAGTGGTAGGCATCCAGCCCCCCTGGCTAAGGGTGGTGGTAGGCATCCAGCCCGCCCTGGGTGAGGGTGGTGGTAGTGGTAGGCATCCAGCCCCCTGGCTAAGGGTGGTAGTGGTGGTGGGCATCTGGCACCCCCTGGCTAAGGGTGGTTGTGGTGGTTGGCATCCAGCCCCCCTGGGTTGGGGTGGTGGCGCGCATTCAGGCCCCTGTGTGCATATGTGGCATTGGTGATGGGCATCCCGCCCCTATGGTGCTGCTGTTGCTGGTGTAAGTATATTCAGATTCCCAGTGTATGTGTGTGATGTGTCGTGTACGTGTTGTATGTGTTTTGTGGTTGGTGTCTGACTTACCTTCTGCGCCGTACGCGTCCGTGCCTGTTCCGGTAGTAGATGTAGAATATTGGTATGATCGGGACGAAGGGATTCATGGTTGGTTCGTGTCGTTCGTCCTTCTCGTTGCTTCGCGTCGTCCTCGTCGCTTGGCCGTCCTCGTCGCTTCGCGTCGTCCTCGTCGGTGCTGTGTTCGTCTCGTAGCCGTGGATCGTGTTGTGGCGCGATTCGGAGCTTATGTGCGCCTCTCCCGGATGCTTTGACGTGCCGTGCGTAGCGGCGGGTTCGGCGCGTACGGAAAGCGCATCGTACTTGTCCGGCCGGACGGGGCTGCATTTTCCCTTCCGTGCGACTCGATTCGGCGTTTCCGGATTTGCCTCGGTCGGAGAACAGGACCTGGTTTGGGTGAGTACGGCTCGGCCGGGATTTTTGCTGTTGTGCGCATCGTACTTGCTCGTTCGGTGTGCTGTACGGATCGGTCGGGAAACAGGCTTTCGCATGGCTTTTTTCCCGACCGAATGGTATTGGGTGCGCCTCCGACCGAGATCGGAATCGGCCCCTTTGTTTCCTATTGCGGCTTGTGCTGTGGGCCCCAGCACAAGTCGCAATAGGAAAAATACGCTTTTTAAACATCCATGCGGCATGTGGTGCCTGCCACACAATGCATGGATGTTTGGGGGGCACCACAAGTGCCCCCCAGGCCTCATTGCAGAGGCCGCGGGAGGCCAAAGTCTGTTTTACGACAGGCTTTCTATGTCGGTCGGACCGCCATAGAAAGGCTGTCTGAAAGGGACATCGTATTCCTTATAGCAGTACCTGCCCCATTGTAGGGAATTACTTTCAGACTGATGGTCGGACGGGCTCATAATGAGGGCCTAAGTGTGAAAGGATGAAGGTTCTATTCAGGAATGTGAAAGCTTTTTTAATTAAACAATGAGGTAAGCTGAAGTTGAATATATTTCATTTTTCCAAGGTAGTAAAAGTGTTACAGGCAATAAACAACTAACCTGGCTGCTGATTTTTCAAGACTAGAGCCTTTAATTCTGCCAGCTGTGCTGTGCAATTACCTAGAGACTGCGTGTAGGTTTTCTCAGGATGGAATTCTCTATCATGCATACACCCTTTCACTTTTGTGCACGCCGCTGAGTATTGGTGCTTTGTCCCTATGGCAGGCTGAGCAGAACCATCAGTGTAAATGATGTAGCAATCTAGAGGCATTATTTAATTAGGCAGAGGGTATTCTTGTTCGAACTGCAGGAAGGCTTGTGTTTGTAGTGTAGAATCAAATCTGTAATTTACATCTGTTGCAGTGAAAGAGTTAGCTCATTGTATCCATCATGGATGTGGAGCTTTAGCATTTGGAAGGCTTGCTCTGGTGACCACCTCCAGGGTCATTACCGGGGTACCGTTTCCCTTTAGCCAGGGCTTGCTCTCTCACTATAGCAGTCTGTACTGTGCCAGTATTTTCTCAGTAGGTACAAAACGCATTTCAGTATTTGTATGTAAATGCGATTTATTTGCAATAGGTATTGTGTCACCTTCATTGAACGTGGCATAAGTGTTCCCTGATGTACCCTCGATCACACGGATCACCAGGTTTGTTGTGTTTACACGTGTGTGTAGATGTTTGGAAGCTATCATGTCAGCTAGTACAGAACATTGAATTTCTGTATATTCCTGTGTCCAGTGTGTGCTTAAAAAGTCTGGACATAACAAATTGTAGAATGGTTTAACTAGTTCAGCGTAATCTGGAATGTATGCTCTGCCATAATTTAGAAATCTTAATATGGATTGTAATCTTTTTAAAGTCGTTGGAGGTTGGAGCAACACACATTTTTCTAAAAAATGGGCTGCAAGGCTTTTGCCTTCATTTGACAACTCAAATCCCAGAAATACGGCATTAAGGTGGGCAATTTGTGATTTCTTGAAATTAAATTTATAGGCCATGTGAGCAAACCCTAGGATTATGCAGTCTATTCTTTTCAAGAGTTCCATAAGGTCATCATCCGTCAAATATATGTCATCGACATAGGACAATGTCTGGTCATCAAAATTTTCAAGTAGTTCCGTATCTCTGACTGAAAACAGCTGAGGGCTATTCTTATACCCTTGGGGCAAATGGCAGAATTGTTTTTGAGAACTGAGCGCACTGAATGCTGTCAAGTATCTGCTTCCAGGTGCTATATTTTGGCAGAAAAATCCATTTGACATATCTAGCATTGTTTTGTATTTCTTCCACACAATGTTATTCACTAGTGCGGCACTGTCTGTGTTTTGTATTGCAAATGTGTGAGTAGCTGAGTTTAAATGTCTGTAATCTAATACTAGACGATAGGATTGATCTGATTTTCATGACTGGAAACAAAGGATTATTCATCGAAGAGGTCCAACACTCTATTACACCTTGGTATTCAAGTTGTTCTAGGATTTTAGCAATACGTAACTGAACAAGCATAC
>CAWUFW010025381.1:0-45807 GCA_963921515.1 Calotriton arnoldi
TTTCCATCTGGCATTCCCTCGTTTCTTGGCTGGCTGCTTTCCGCTTGTTGCTACTCCTCCGTCTTTCTCTGCGTTTTTTGTTATATATATATATGCTTCCGAACAGGGCTCGCTTTTGCTGGCAATGTGGCGCATACAATTATAGATGGTGCGATTTTCCTCAGCTGAGCCACGCCGTATTTAATCCTTTTAGAGATTCTCCCACTGGGAGAACAAATGGAACGCACTCAGTGGAAAGCTTTGTAACCGTTCTTTTAATCCAAAAATAAATGGGCAAATTTCTTCATTACAGCATCTAACATCAACGCGTTTCGAGCTCCGTGATCAAGAGCTCATGGAGCTCAAAACGCGTTGGTGTTAGATGCTGTAATGAAGAAATTTGCCCGTTTATTTTTGGATTAAAAGAACGGTTACAAAGCTTTCCACTGAGTGAGTTCCATTTGTTCTCTATATATATCCTGTCCTGGAAAGTTTGTGGGTGATCCGTGCAGTGCGGACTGAGATATAGGGGTGCGAAAGAAGGGTGTGTTTGTAATGTTAATTCCCATAGGAACGCGTTGTCGAACCTACAGCTCAAACTGCTGGACGGAATTAGACCAAATTTGGCAGAAAGGTAGATGTTATTTGGTGTAAATCCATTCAGTAATTTTTGAGAAATTGAAGAAGAAAAAAATAGATATATCCCCGGTCACGAAGCCTTTGCAAAAAAAGACAAGCTCATGCAGGGAAATGCACCGCTCTGATTGGCTTCCAACATTTCAACCAAGAAGTGTTGGCAGCCAGCTTGGGACTCAGCTTCACTGAGTCCCCCCCAAAAAAGTGAAAATAAAGAAAGGGGGGCAGTGGTAGGAATACCCTCACCCCCAAGCCATGGTCTTGGGGTCCCCCTGGGACTCCCCACGGCATAAAAGCATTTGTTTAACAAGAAATTTGCTGCAAGGTTTTTTTAAAAAGCAAGCGCGTGCTCCCGTGCTTGCTTTAAAATAACACCCCAGGTGAGCCAGGTTCAGGGGGCATAAGGTAAATATAGGAGGGGGGCACACGGGCCCCCCTCCTATTGCTTATCAAAGCCCCGGGGACCACCACCTCCCCGGGGCACTTTTCATTATTAATGCGGGCAGGCCCACTGGGACCGCCCACAGCCCCGGGGGCCACCACATCCCCAGGGCTATTTCCAATTATGTGGGGGCCTCACGAAACCCCTCTGCCCCGGGGACCGGCACCTCCATGGGGCACACATACAATAATTAAGGGAGTCCATTGCAGATCCCCGGCCCCAGAGACCACCACCTACCCTGGGCATATTTGAATAGCACTTTTTGTGGGCTGAAAAATGTTTAAAAAGGATTCAAAGACATGTTTAATGTTTTTATTTTAAATGCTTAATTGAGAATATTTTGTGACAATCACTATTATTAAACATTGCAATGTGTAAATTTATAAAATATACATTTGATTATAATTATTGAGGATTTTTTGACAAAACCAGTAGGTTTGCTTTTTATATGGTGATGTACTGACCCCTTCATAAATCCAGTAGGCCCACCACCTTTTCAATTTTGATGTTTTCACCCATATTATAGTAAGTTGTACGTGGTGGCGGTGTGCTGGCCACTCAACTCTATGGTAAACGTAATGGGGGAACCCAGTGTCCCTCAGAACCTGGGTATGCGTATTAAAGTAAAAATTGGTTCTGTCGGGGTTTACAATTACTTAAAGTAAGTAGCAACAGCTTACTTATAACACGTATCAACGATTTGAAAAAGAAGAATATATAACACACACCGAAATTATAATTCAATAATGTATTCAGAAAAATCAGATAATCATGGCTGTCGCAATTTACAATTTCAATTGCAATATGAAATACGTGACTGTGGTGAAAAAGTGACATGTAGTGGTTGGTGATAAAGACAGTACACTATATACAGAAACAATTTGAGCGTTCAATAAAAGAAGGGAAGAAATATTTTCTCGTATGTCCTTATTATTTAACACATATGCTTCAAGATCCTAATGACAAATAAGACTGTGATCATGAGCGTTGTGTAGACATATGCAGTACGCCGACGTTTCGACCCTGTTAATTGCGCACAATTGAGATGCGTCAAGGTGGGTCTTCTTCAAGGCAGGATGGGGGATGACAGCCAAAAGGTAGATTTCTATGGTAACTCCACAAATTATCAATGGTGGGTTTAAGAATACCAAAGAAAGCAACTGACGGATGGACGTTTCTTTGCCAGATCACGAAAATCACTGGACTGGCTAAAAAATTAAGACTCCAACCGATGGGTGGAAGTCATTTACTGACTAATTCTGAGGCTCCAACCGGCTGGTTGAGATGCAGGTGGTTTATTCTTAAACCCACCATTGATAATTTGTGGAGTTACCATAGAAATCTACCTTTTGGCTGTCATCCCCCATCCTGCCTTGAAGAAGACCCACCTTGACGCATCTCAATTGTGCGCAGTTAACAGGGTCGAAACGTCGGCGTACTGCATATGTCTACACAACGCTCATGATCACAGTCTTATTTGTCATTAGGATCTTGAAGCATATGTGTTAAATAATAAGGACATACGAGAAAAATATTTCTTCCCTTCTTTTATTGAACGCTCAAATTGTTTCTGTATATAGTGTACTGTCTTTATCACCAACCACTACATGTCACTTTTTTCACCACAGTCACGTATTTCATATTGCAATTGAAATTGTAAATTGCGACAGCCATGATTATCTGATTTTTTCTGAATACATTATTGAATCATAATTTCGGTGTGTGTTATATATTCTTCTTTTTCAAATCGTTGATACGTGTTATAAGTAAGCTGTTGCTACTTACTTTGGGCCACTCAACTCTATGCCACACATGGCAATTAGAAATCTTACTTTGTAAAAAACCACATAGAAATTCACTAGAAAAAACAAAGGCTTAAGTGATGTTATAGTTAGGAATTGTAATAATGTCTCACTTCATATTTTTTTTAAATTAGAAATTTCACTAAAAAAAACATAGGTTAAAGAGACGGTATAGTTAGGTGAGGATGTCAGTTGAAACATACCATTTTAAATTAACAAAATCACTGGGATCCCCATGATTTTTGTATGTTCATGGAGGGGGCCAGATGGCCCTTCCCTTAAAAACACAGCCCCAGGAAATGGTGTGCCCGGGTATCCCTTAGGCTCGGGAGGAGGGCACATGCACCCTCCCCATAATAAATTTATCGCCCAAGGGATGGGGTCCCTGAGACCTTACAGAGGCTCGGGGAGTGGTGCCGCACACCCCTCGCCATGATACATTTATTGGCCCTAGGAATGGGGTCCCTGGTTCCTTGGAAAAGGCTTCGGAAGGGGAGCTGCATCCCCCCTCACCTTGACATTTTTATAAAAATCAAAAGGGTGGGAGTCCACCTTTTTTTAGCATGGTTGTGGAGCCATGGATCCACAGTACTGTTAGAAAAACAGGCCTAGTGAGGCTGGGTATCTGTACTCTGCCCCTATGTTTTTTAATTCTTTTTCTAAGACAGGAAACTGAGTTCTCATGTCATAAAATGACTGCTATGACATTTTCGTTGATTTGGTGACATCCAACCAGATCTTATCTTTAGATCTGTCAGGTCTGTGGATCCTCTGCAGTGGAATCTTAATTTCTCAAAAAATAAAATAAACAAATTCATGGCAAATCAAAATAAACATGCTTTCTGGACCAAGATCTAGCTTTCTGCCACATTTGGAGTAATTCTGTGCAGACATCTTTGTGGTATCGCTGTTCAATTTTCCAATGTAAAATTGCATAGTGTAAAACACAATTTGGGACCCCCTTTTCTCTGCCTCGTTTTACTGAACACCCCAAAACTTTCTAGGGAGAAACTGAGGTGAATGAGACTTTTTCTTGGAAAGTTTTATGAAGATTCATCAAACGGCGCAAAAGTTACTAGCAAACAAAAAGAAATTCTATGGAAACTTGATCCTAACTATAACTACCCAGTGGCAACTTCCACTGAGTAACATACCCTGGGAGGTGCTGCCACATATAAACCATTAGTGCCATCACCTCCTCCTTTCTAAAAATATTGCAGGATGTTACGACTGTGCGGCATTGGTAGTAGTGGAATTGGGAGTCAGAATAGGAATTGATGCAGAGCGCACATGATAGGTGAACCCTGCTTCACCTGTCATGGATAGAGGACAGAGACAGGGGGTGACAATAAGCAGGCAGGCATAAACATTTAATAAATACACAGGAGTAGGCAAACAAAACAGAAAATGAAAGTAAAGCAAAACAAAATATGACAATGGGGAGGAAAATGGTCACACTAGAGTAGGATGAATTGGGAAATAAGCAGATAGAAGCAAGCTGTTGTCAGGAGTGCCACACTCTAATCAAAATCCTGATGTAATGCATATTACCAGGCATGATTTCGCTTTATTTTATTTGCAAGAAAAGCATCCATTTAAGAAGTGGGATGTTGAAAATTTGTTTTGTTTAATTAACACTTAATTCCATGAAATTTGGGGATACTTTTGTGTAATTTCAACAAATGAAATTAAGATGAATTTCGACCAGGGGAGATAAGATGTGCGGACTTAGGTGTCAATGCTTATATGCTCTTTGGTTCATTCTTGCTGCTGAGTCACACACTGTCATAAAGAGAAGACATATTTTTTCAAATTGCAGGGAGATATTGATTGGACATAGAGGCTCCATGAGACATTATAGACTTTCCCGTAGAATGAAAAGGCGGATCATCAGTACTCTTACACCACAAAACTATGCTTTGCGTTTATTCAGGACCAAAAATTAATTGAAATGATATTGTGCATACTGCAATACACAACACGGAGGTCTATCAGTCCAGACAATATTATTTTAAAGTTTGGTGATAAAGTGTTACATGTTGTATCATCAGTATTAAGTATACTGTAGGTACAAAATAGTTCTAAGGTACATTGAAATTCTTATGAAAAGATACATTTAGAACATATAAATTGACTTTAATTGTTTTGTCACAGAAAAATGTAACACATATACAATTTTTTTATCGCAAAATGTTTTATAATGGCTAGGTAGGTTCATTTGCTCAGCGACAGTTTTGATAAGTGTGGGTCTTATCTTACAATTTAATGAGGGTTTCCCTTAAGGACCTATTAAAACATGTCAGTAAACCAGCATTATATTCTCAAGTTGAAGGTATATTTCAAATTGAAAGAGGAACACAACAGGAATGCCCACGTTCTCCTTTATTGTACAACTAACTCTTGAGCCCCAAGCAATTGTGATGAATTCTCATGATAGTACAAGGGGCATCAAAATAATCTCAGAGACGTTCAAGTGCCTTCTATTTGCAGACGATATGCCTGCTCCCTCTATCCAACAGGAGACACCCTTTTCCTCATGGTCTTGTTCCAGTCGAAAAAATGTAGCAATGTCTGTGGCTATAAAATAAAATTAGTCGTAATGCCCATTTCAGAACAAGGTAGAAAATAGTGACTGTGACTCACTACCATTTAAACTCAAAGCAAAACAATTTACACACCTAGGGATTGTCATCACATATAATGTGAACAGCCTTGTTAACACTAATATAGAATATGTCTACCAAACTATTAAACAAGACTTTCAGAGCAGGTAGAGTCTGCGTGTAAGTGTATGGGCCAGGATAAATACAATAAAAATGTATTCTGTGTATACTATACATCCGCAGCGGCTGCTGCCAATCCACCTTGGGGGGAGGCAGCACGGGGAAAATTAATTAAAAAAATTAATAAATGTACATTTACCTTTCGCTGCCAACTGCCACCTCTGTGATTTTCTGCTCCCCCGCCCAGCATGAAGGAAGCACACACTCCAGCAGGGACTGGGAGCCTGTGCTTCTGAGCACTTCTAATATCTCCAAGGAACAGCCTGGAGATATCCAAGTGCGCATGGTAGTTTGGCCATTCTAAGACGGCCGGCCTAACCAATATGTGTACTTTCAGTTCCTACCACTCCTCCTCCCCTGCTGCTGATGCTGCGACATGGCCCCACCCCGCCCTAGACTCAGCGGACTGGACGTGAAAAATAAAATGATAACAAAATAGCTTTACTGTCATTTTACTTTTCTTCTGTCTGCTGCCTTTCAGCAGTGAGGCGATGCTCCTCTGCCATAGCGGAGGAGCCGCCCCTGCAATACATCCTTCAAAATATAGCACCCCCATGTAACAATCATATGCACATGCATCTCAAAGCCATAATGAAACAGCTTGTATGGTCTCCTAAGAAGAAAGCTAGAATCAGTTTAGATAATTTGAACATCCCATTTTCAGCAGGAGGTTTTGAATTCCACCACCTGTAGTGATAAAACCAAGTATTGCTACTATCGCAAGCTCTGCAATAGTTTTTGAATAATTTGCTACACACTCCTGGATGGGTACTCATAGAGAAAGAAAGAGTCTAAGACAATTGCCTAAATTGTCACTGACTTCAAACAGACTTAAGTACTCACATACCAAAACGGACACTATGCTCTTCACTAGACCAGTATTTTGCCAAAAATTGAAGGAGACAAGCAACATCTATATTTATCCTCTGTGTCATCATTATAGAAATCCATCACATTTAAACTGAGAAAAAAGCCCTCACAGGTCTAAATAGATATGTGCTATCCATCACACACAGTAAAATCTGACTCCCAGGGTTCATAATGTAATGGGTGCTATGAATAGCACTTATTCTAAGGGGCCGATTATGATGCGGTAACAAATTCTTAGCGCATAGTAATCTCCTGTTTGGAATAATTTCCGACCGACCCATTTTGATGGAGTCGGTCGGAAATTATTCAAACAGGATTTACGAATGGCTTACGACGGGCTCGGAGAGCCCGTCTGCCATTCGGAAGGCCTTCAGCAATCCCTCGGCCGGCTCTTTCCGGCCGAGGGATTACCCACTGCCTTTCTGTGTCGGAAAGGCATTGGGAAACTGTCTTTGGGGGCCCCAAGCAGGGCCCCCATGGGTGCAAGGCCGCTGAATGGTAGCCTACCCTGTTGATCCCTGCACCTGGTGGCAGGCACCTTGAGGTGCCTGCCACCGAGTGCAGGGATGAACTGCACCTCTGCTCTTTGCTATGAGAGCATTCATTCTGTTTCGGAATGCATGCTTCCATAGCAAAGTATAGGATTGCGACCGAACAGGGTATTGTTGCATCCTTATAGCTGGGCTGGAACCGACGACAGGAGGTCGTTCGGTTCCATTTCCAGAGCGATGTCGGACGGACTCCGGTCCGTCCGACATCGCAATCGGGCCCTTAGTTGTTAAAGAATAGCATGAGGATTAGGGTGCTGATAGCACCAAAATCCATACAATGGTAATTTCCTGGCTGTTTTCCCCTCTTAAATTCTCATAGGTGTGACCTGCTAAAATTTAACAAGAGGTGAGCAGGATAATCCACCTGTAATTTACAGGTGTGCTGAATTCCATCCAACTCGGAATTCCGGACCCTGAACAAACAGGTTTTGGCTCAGAGGTCATAACTCAGAAACTCAGAAATCAGTGTCACTGTCACAGTCAATCAGCTAGAGGACAATAGCAAGATTTTCACTCAACTGAAGACTTTACACAAAAGAAACTAATTGCCTCTAGAAGAGGAGAAACATTTTGTCAATTCGTGTTTTAATTAAAGGACAAGAGGAAATAAATTAAAAAAATTCTGAGCAAATAACAAATTGTGTTTGCAGAAAGGCAGCTTGTTTCTACCATAAACAGTTAAAAGCCACTTACTTGACAAGTTGGCTGTCAGCTAGTCATATCCATGACTTCCAACAATTTTGCCACACCCCTGCTTTCAGAAGGTCAATGGCACCTCACAGCCGGACAGACAATTTGTGATATATTTACAAAATAGGCATCAATATTCGTCCATTTCGTGATTTGTCTTTTCGGGTGGCAGGCTGTTCCTTCGCAGCCTCACTTTACCATTACTTTAACCTGTCTTCCTAAGATGTGATAACTACGACAGGCCCAGTGTCACACGTGGGAGGAATTGTTGTACAGAAACCCAGACGAGACTGAGAATTTATATGAAGATTGTGTCTTTTAAACTGATCATCTCTGTCTCCTAATGGTAGCTCATCCCAGTTCGAAGACATTTCTCCGTAGTCAATATATTCTACACTATATTTTAGTAGGCATCATAAAAAAATAAGTGTGTATTTTTAAAGCACAAATTCACCTATGAGTTTCTGGGTGCTAATTACCGGATGTTTAGTGTTGCCCAACTCATCCATACTGGTTTTATTGACCGTGGAAGAATGAAATGCTGAGTGAATTCAACTGGATTCAAGCCTGGGTTCATGAGGTCAAATATAGGTCCCAAAGTAAACACATTAGTCCACTGAGCCTACAGACCTGGCATTTTTAGATGACAGGTTATCTTAAATGTGCCATTGTCTCGGCTACCTACAATGAAGATGCATTCAGATTTACAGCTGAGAGATGTTTCAACCTTGGGCTTCCTGACTAAGCCAGGCCTTCAGCTTGTGAGGCCCAGTAGAGCAGAACATTTTCTGCTCATTGAACAGGATGTCATAGAGCGAGGAGTTGTCTCTTGTAGCTTTGACAACCAGATTGCACTTTTCAAGAGAAATTGTTTATGTCCCTGAGAATATCGTATTAGGGTGGATATGTGAGGTGTCCTAGATGGGGCAATGTAAAACAGAGAGTAAATTAGCTAAAAAATGTCCATGCTCCATTATCTCTAGTTTTTTTTTTACATGCCTCTAGATCAGTTTTGAATCTTGTACGTGTATCAATTCTTTAACGCCCAGTTCCGTTGAAACCTCTTCTAGGTGGGTTGTACAAATAGGAGTGTATACATTTCTGCTTTTTAAACAGTAAAGGAAGAATAGCGGATCTTTACACTGCCCCCTTTACTTTGTCTGACATTTACTTTCTTGCCATTGCTTAGAAAGCACTTTTACTTTGTGTACATTTGCAGGGTTACACCATTGTTTCACTCAAAGGATCAGGAAAAATACTTTAAGGAAAATATATTTAGTATTAAGCTAAAAATATCACCAAACTATTACTAAGATATATATATATATATATATATATATATATATAATCTACTGGCGGTCGCCAGTAGATAGTTATAGTTAGGACCTATTTTCCATAGGAAATCCGCAACATTCTATTTGAAATAACTCTTGCGTCGGTTGACGAATCTTCGCGAAATTTTCAAACTTTATGGCCCGCTCCGGTCCGCTCCTACCCTGAAAGGTTCGGGGTGATTCGTCAAGCGGGGGCCGAGAAAAAAGGGTGTCCCAAAACGTGTTTTCCCCATTCATTTTCCCATAGGAAACTTTAGCCACGGCTACAGCCCGAACTGCTGAACGGAATTACACAAAATTTGGCAAAGAGGTAGTTCTTGGTTCAGAAAGAACCCTTTTGTTAAATGGTGTAAATCCGTTCAGTAGTTCCTGAGAAAATCAAAAGTAAATACACATATATTTCTGGGCGGAGCCTAACCACACATGTCATCGTGAGATCTGATTGGCTGTCAGCACTTCATCCTGGAATTGCTGGCAGCCATCTTGGGACCAATATAAATGATAGTACCCCATTGAAATGCATTGTAGTGAATCAAAGATTTTGAGGGTTACCAAAAGGAGAACTATAAAGGGTGATAACAGACTTTAGTTACATTAGAATTCATTTGTTGATGGTACCATACTAATTTCAGGAATTGTGGTGTGTTCTAAGGTGATTTTACCCTGTGAAAACCTTCTGCTGGGATATCATGAATCATGTTTGAGAGAAAACTATTTTCACATGCTTGTCCCATACAGTTTTGGAAGGTGCTCCAGAAGCTAAAATGAGAGCATATTTTCTGTAAATTCACATTATCTTTCTCAGTCATGTGAGAATGAAGTCTGACATTCTCAGTAAAACATGTACATCCAACAAGGGCAGAGACTGTCAGGTGATTCCTTTGTGTTCTACTGCAGCTTCCCAGAGTGTTCTAAAGAACAACTAGAGTGCTAACAGCCTTACTTATGACAAAAGTATGGCACACCTGAAGCCATCTTGATTGGAATAAACTGGTAACACTTAAAACATTTAATTTAAAAAGGAACAAAATGATGGGGTTCATCTTGTCATAGAAATTATGGTTAGTGCTGTGGAAAGAAAAATTAGGACATGTTTCAAGTGTGATCTCAAATATCTTCCTGTTATATTTCAACAGGAGCAGCCTGTCAGTTGATGCCTTTGTGTTCTACTGCAGCTTCCCAGAGTGTTCTAAAGAACAACTAGAGCGCTAACAGTCTTACTTATGACAAAAGTATGGCACACCTGAAGCCATCTTGATTGGAATAAACTGGTAACACTTAAAACATTTAATTTAAAAAGGAACAAAATGATGGGGTTCATTTTGTCATAGAAATTATGGTTAGTGCAGTAGAAAGAAAAATTAGGACATGTTTCAAGTGTGATCTCAAATATCTTCCTGTTATATTTCAACAGAAGCAGCCTGTCAGTTGATGCCTTTGTGTTCTACTGCAGCTTCCCAGAGGGTTCTAAAGAACAACTAGAGCGCTAACAGTCTTACTTATGACAAAAGTATGGCACACCTGAAGCCATCTTGATTGGAATAAACTGGTAACACTTAAAACATTTAATTTAAAAAGGAACAAAATGAGGGGGTTCATTTTGCCATAGAAATTATGGTTAGTGCTGTAGAAAGAAAAATTAGGACATGTTTTAAGTGAGATCTCAAATATCTTCCTGTTATATTTCAACAGGAGCAGTATGTCAGTTGATGCCTTTGTGTTCTACTGCAGCTTCCCAGAGTGTTCTAAAGAACAACTAGAGTGCTAACAGCCTTACTTATGACAAAAGTATGGCACACCTGAAGCCATCTTGATTGGAATAAACTGGTAACACTTAAAACATTTAATTTAAAAAGGAACAAAATGAGGGGGTTCATTTTGCCATCGAAATTATGGTTAGTGCTGCAAAAAGAAAATGTAGTGCATGTTTTAAGTGAGATCTCAAATCCTCTTCTATTTCATTAGAAAATTCTGACATGCAGACTGAAACAATCACTTTCAATACCAGCAGCAGACTTCCAGTTAACTCTTTGGTGAGCAGTAGCTTTACTACAGTGATCTAATGAACAACTAGAGTGCTAACATTCTGAATTTATGGCAAATGTGTGACACATCTGAATGCCTTCTTGATGGAATCAAAGTAAAAACTGAAAGCATTTCCTACTGAGGAGACTGTAGTAAATGAGGAAATTAGGAAACTTCATAACAAATAAGTCTCCCAAGATGGCCACCAGAGAAAAAAGAGCCCAAATGTAGCACAAATATCACCCAGAGGTAGCCCACGTATAGCCCAATGACAGAAGTGTGCAAAACACTTTTTATTTTTTGTTTATTTGCAGTTTTATATAGTGCAGACTGGTCAGGTATTGGAGTGCTTTACATGAGCATTGGTTACATCACACAAGGACAAATTCATGTTGGTTGACCCCTATACTACCCAAACACCACTGCACTACCCTAAACCCTAAAACACTACCCCCAGCACGACCCCCTTCACTACCCAAACACAACTGCACTACCCTAAACTCAAAAACACTACCCCCAGCACGACCCCCTACACTACCCAAACACCACTGCACTACCCTAAACCTACCCCCTACACTACACAAATACCACTGCACTACCCTAAACCCTAAAACACTAGAACCCAGCACGACCCCTACAGTACACAAACACCACTGCACTACCCTAAACCCTAAAACACTACCCCCTACACTACACAAACACCATTGCACTACCCTAAACCCTAAAACACTACCCCCAGCATGACCCCCTACACTACACAAACACCACTGCACTACCCTAAACCCTAAAACACTACCCCAGCACGACCCCCTACACTACCCAAACACCACTGCACTACCCTAAACCCGAAAACACTACCCCCAGCACGACTCCTTACACTACACAAACACCACTGGACTACCCTAAACCCTAAAACACTACCCCCAGCACGACTCCCTACACTACCTAAACACCACTGCACTACACTAAACCCTAAATCTACCCCCAGCATGACCTCCCACACTACACAAACACCACTGCACTACCCTAAACCCTAAAACACTACCCCCAGCACGACCCCCTACACTACCCAAACACAACTGCACTACCCTAAACCCTAAAACACTAACCCCAGCATGACCCCCTACACTACCCAAACACCACTGCACTACCCTATACCCTAAAACACGACCCCGTACACTACACAAACACAACTGCACTACCCTAAAACACTACCCACAGCATGACCCCCTATACTACACAAACACCACTGCACTACCCTAAACCCTAAAACACTACCCCCTACACTACACAAACACCACTGCCCTACCCTAAACCCTAAAACACAACCCCCAGCACGACCCCCTCACAACACAAACACCACTGCACTTCCCTAAACCCTAAATCGACCCCCAGCACGACCCCCTACACTACCCAAACACCACTGCCATACACTAAACCCTAAAACACTACCCCCAGCATAAACCCCTACACTACCCAAACACCACTGCACTACCTTAAAACACTACCCCCAGCACTACCCCCTACATACACAAACACCACTGCACTACCCTAAACCCTAAAACACTACCCCAGCACTACCCCCTACACTATCCAAACACCACTGCACTAACATAAACCCTAAAACACTACCCCCAGCATAACCCCCTACACTACACAAACACCACTGCACTACCCTAAACCCTAAAACACTACCCCCAGCACGACTCCCTACACTACCCAAACACCACTGCACTACCCTAAACCCTAAATCTACCCCCAGCACGACCCCCTACACTACCCAAACACCACTGCACTACCCTAAACCATAAAACACTACCCCCAGCATGGCCCCCTACACTACACAAACACCACTGCACTACCCTAAACCCTAAAACACTAACCCAGCACGACCCCCTACACTACCCATACACCACTGCACTACCCTAAAGCCTAAAACACTACCCCCAGCACGACCCCCTGCACTACCCTAAACCCTAAAACACTACCCCCAGCACGACCCCCTACACTACCCAAACACCACTGCACTACCCTAAACCCTAAAACACTACCCCCAGCTTGACCCCCTACACCACCCAAACACCACTGCACTACCATAAACCCTAAAACACTAACCCAGCACGACCCCCTACACTACCCATACACCACTGCACTACCCTAAAGCCTAAAACACTACCCCCAGCACGACCCCCTGCACTACCCTAAACCCTAAAACACTACCCCCAGCACGACCCCCTACACTACCCAAACACCACTGCACTACCCTAAACCCTAAAACACTACCCCCAGCTTGACCCCCTACACCACCCAAACACCACTGCACTACCCTAAACCCTAGAAAAGAAACCCCCACCCCATGCCCAATCCCCCTTACCTCTCACTCCTCGTGGTTCCTCTCTCCTCGTGGTTCCTGCTTCACGTCGTCTCTGAGGGGCGGTGCACGTCGTTGTGAGGAAACGGAACAGCCTTTGTTTCCTTACAACGACATGGATCGTTCTACATGTTTTAGAACGCATGGTCATTTACCATACATACCTTTACAACAAAATTCGTTGTAAAGGCATGCGTGGTAAATGACCATGCGTTCTAAAAAAATGCGTAGTAATGACTTCGTGATGTACAACGCATGCGTGGTAATGCATGCGTTGTAATGGTATCGCAAAGTAAAAAGTCGTTGTAACGGCTGTTTACTGATCGAAGCTGGCCCCTGTTCTTCAGTGAGACATTTATTTGATTAATTAGGAGGAAGGAATGTGTTTTTTTACCGAAAAGTGCATTCCCGGCTGTTGTATTGTGAAAGTGTCCGCGTGGCCTGGTTTCACTTCCGGTGAGAGAGTGGAAGAGTCTGTTTGGATCTAAAGGAGTTCTGTTGTTGGACGGGGCCGACGCGACATGTCATCAGAAAACATAGCTAATGGAAAGCGTCCTCCCTGAAGTGTGGAGCAGTGCCATGAGAGGTCAACGAGTGTGCGTCCCACCGCAGTATGACCGTACCGCGTGACCCATGTGCCACCTCCAGGGAACGGGAGGCAGAAGCGGCATCGCAGGTCCTCTTGAAGACCGTTGTAGCACTAATTCTACATTTTGGTACTAGGGCATTTTAACTTCGTTGTTCCTGCCAGATACAAAGAGAAGATCCTGTGTTATTCAGTGCCCTCATTACCTTTTTTGTGGGTTGTGGTGCTTGTCACTTCGCTGCCCCGCTGGTGCACACGACTGGGCACCCCACCTCGTGTGCCATCTGCAGGGCCTCTGCCCTCGGATTACTGGTTTCGGTTTCTGGAGTGGCAACATAAACAGTTGCTCCCAAAGGACTAGCCTGAACACTTAGGTAAATATCCCCTGCACCAGCATTCCACGGAAATTCTTTCCTAGCTCTCCCACGTCAACGAGGACGTCATAATAGCACGGCTCCGCTCGCGACACCGTATGATGTCATCGGAGCCATAAGAGAACCTCGTCGGCGTGCTGATGTCAGTTCCACCCATTTTTTCCGTGCCACCGAGGCAAACAGGGGACCGAGACATTTTCACATGTATACATAGTATAATAAATATATATATATTCACTGAAAAACTATAGGTTTCAGGCACGTTATAGTCAGAAATTAGCATTTAAAAACCTTAGAAATTCACTGAAAAAACCATAGGTTTCAGGCAAGTTATAGTTAGGGTTTAGCATTTAAAAACCTTTGAAATTCACTGAAAAAACCATAGGTTTCAGGGCCGTTATAGTTAGTTGGACATTTCACTCGTACAAAACCATAGAAATTCCCCCGTTATAGTTAGTTCAGCTAACTATAACTCGCGCGCCCGCAATGCACTGCTGATGACGTCACATATTACATCACTCATGACATGGTCAGTGACATCACTCATGACATCACTGATGACATCTCAAATGACATCACTGATGACATCACTGATGACATCATCCAGTGAATGTGTGTTTTTCTGAAAATTAAATATGTTTTATATATGTATATCTCAAGGTCGATGGAAGAATAAATGGGTATATAAGTGTCTAAATGGATGATTTTGTTTTGTAAAATTGATTGTATAACTGACTAAGTGTATCTTAGTGAATACATGGGTTAGTGAGTAATGTTTAAATATGAAAATATCTGTATCAGTCTCTCACTTTGTGTATAAGTGGCTGCATGGGTTGGTGAGTAGCTACATGAGTGTCTATATGGGTTATTAGTTGGTTTTTTGAGTATCAGTATGAGTGTCTGAGTGTCTGTATGGTTCGGTGGGGGTATTACTTAGTGCATAGATGCATGAATGAGTGACTCACTGTTTGTATGTGTTGAAGGCAGCATGTGTGCAGGACTGTATAGGTGGATGAGTATGTGTATGGGTGTGTTAGTGAGTGAATGACTGTCTCAATAGTGTCTTTATGAGTAACTACATATGTTTTAAACTAGTATATGTGAGTATTGGTGTATATAAGTGAGTATATGTGAGAGTGAGAGATTGGAAGAGTTCCTGTACAAATAAGTAGGTGTTTCTATAAGTGATTGTTTAAGAGAGTAAGTATGTGTAAGTTTCTGTAGAAGTAAGTGTGGTAGTGTGTGTATAACTGTATATGCAAGTAAATGGATGTTTGATACTTTGTTTGCATGTGTGACTATGTGTGTGAGTAACTCTATGGATGAGTGGCGGTGTGTAATAGGATGTATAGGTGTATGAGTACATATGATGAGTGAGTACATGTATGAGTGACTGTTGGTGAATGAGTGGATGTGTGTAGATCTTGGAATTACTGAATAGGTGTGTTGTAACTGGTATTGGTATGTCCATTGTTTTGAAAATGTTAGTTTGTCATTTTGAGTGTGTGTATCAAAGGTTATATCAGGGTGAGAGGAGGTCTGCCACTCTATCACAAGGATGATGTCATCAGTGATGTCATCAGTGATGTCATTTGAGATGTCATCAGTGATGTCATGAGTGATGTCACTGACCATGTCATGAGTGATGTAATATGTGACGTCATCAGCAGTGCATTGCGGGCGCGCGAGTTATAGTTAGCTGAACTAACTATAACGGGGAATTTCTATGGTTTTGTACGAGTGAAATGTCCAACTAACTATAACGCTTCTGAAACCTATGGTTTTTTCAGTGAATATATATATATATATATTTATTCACTGAAAAAAACATAGGTTTCAGGGATGTTATAGTTAGTTGGACATTTCACTCGTACAAAACCATAGAAATTCTGCCGTTATAGTTTCTTCAGCTAACTATAACTCGCGCCCCCGCAATGCACTGCTGATGACGTCACATATTACATCATTCATGACATGGTCAGTGACATCACTGATGACATCACTGATGACATCTCAAATGACATCACTGATGACATCACTGATGACATCATCCAGTCCTGTGTGTTTCTTTAAAGTTTGAATATGTATTATATATATGCCAAGGTGTATTGAAGAATGAGTGGGTGTATAAGTGTCTGGATGGAGGATTTAGTAGGTATGTGACTGACTGTTTAAGTGAGTGATTACATGTGTCTTACTGAATGCATGGGTTAGTGACTAAACTGTGTGAATGTCTGTATCAGTCTGTCTGTTATTGTATAAGCTGCTGCATGGGTTGGTCAGTAGCTACATGAGTGTCTATATGGGTTATCGATTGGTTGCCTGAGTATTTGTATGGGTGCCTGAGTGTGTGTGTGAGTGGGTGGGAGGTGTGTGACTCTGTGCATAGATGTTTGAGTGGTTGAATCACTGGGTGTATGGGTTCAAGAGTGCATGAGGAAACAGCTGTATGGGTGGGTGAGTGTGTGTATGGGTGTGTTGGTGAGTGAATGGATGTCTCAGTGGTACATGTCCAAGTAACTACATATGTAAAAGTCAGTGTATGTGAGAGTTGGAGTATATAAATGACTATACGTGAGAGTCAGTGATTGTGAGAGTGGCTGTATGGATGAGTGTGTACTTGTATCAGTGATTGTATAAGAGAGTAAGTATGCGTTTGTTTCTGTTTGAATAAGTGATGGGGTGTGTGTATAACTGTATAGGTCAGTAAATGGAAGTGTGATTAATTCTTTGCATGACTGACTAGGTGGTGAGTAACTCTGGATGAGTGGTGGTGTGTGAGTGTCTGTATAGGTTTATGAGTGCATATGATAGTGTTGTATTGATGACTGACTGCATGTATGAGTAATTGTATGGGTGAATGAGTGGATGTGTGTGTAGACCTAGGAATCAGTGAGTGCGTATGTAGTAACTGGTATTGGTGTGTCGATGGTTTCGAAAATGGTAGTCTGTATTTTACAGTGGGTGTATCAAATGTTACATTAGAGTGTGAGGAGGTGCATCAGATTTTCACGTGGATGATGTCATCAGTGATGTCATTTGAGATGTCATCAGTGATGTCATCAGTGATGTCACTGACCATGTCATGAATGATGTAATATGTGACGTCATCAGCAGTGCATTGCGGAGGCGCGAGTTATAGTTAGCTGAACTAACTATAACGGCGGAATTTCTATGGTTTTGTACGAGTGAAATGTCCAACTAACTATAACATCCCTGAAACCTATGTTTTTTTCAGTGAATAAATATATATATATATATATTCACTGAAAAACCATAGGTTTCAGGGGCGTTATAGTTAGTTGGACATTTCACTCGTACAAAACCATAGAAATTCCCCCGTTATAGTTAGTTCAGCTAACTATAACTCGCGCGCCCGCAATGCACTGCTGATGACGTCACATATTACATCACTCATGACATGGTCAGTGACATCACTCATGACATCACTGATGACATCTCAAATGACCTACTAACTATAACGTCCCTGAAACCTATGTTTTTTTCAGTGAATTTCTAAGGTTTTTTAAATGCTAATTTCTAACCATACGTGCCTGAAACCTATGGTTTTTTCAGTGAATTTCAATGGTTTTTTAAATGCTAATTTCTAACTATAACGTCCCTGAAACCTATGGTTTTTTCAGTGAATTTCAAAGGTTTTTTAAATGCTAATTTCTAACTATAACATAGCAGTCGCGTTTGCAGAGTGGTGGAGAAAGGTGAGCGTGGCCTTCAAACACCTTTTAGCAATCCCACTGTGTGGGATTAAGCGGAAGTAACAGGAGGGATAGTTAGCCCCCAACATCAACCTTGGGGGCCAACTACCCCTTTTATTACCTCCAGTAAGTCCCACACAGCAGGATTGCTAACTTGTTATATCAGGCCCCACCCCCTCCCTGCAGCACTCTGCAAACGTGCCCCCTGGCATGTTCTAAGTTGGGGATTAAGTCCCCTTGAATCTTGAGAGTCCCTGGGGGCCAACTAGGCCACCAGGTACCTCCATTAAGTGCCACAGAGCTGCGTTGCAGAGAGGTGTAAAAAGGGGCATGGCCTCAGACCACCTCTCTGCAACGCAGCTCTGTGGCGCTTACTGGAGGTACATGGTGGGCTAGTTGGCCCCCAGGTACCTTCAGGATTGAAGAGGACTTAATCCCCCAATTTACAACGCGCCAGGGGGCTGTGTCTCTGTATTTTTACTTTTTTGTTTAAATTGTAATATTGAAGGCCCTTTGTGTTGGGGACCGTGGGGGGAGCCCCAATGCCCCCACGGTCCCGCCAGCTTCTCGCCTCCTGCGGGAGCCGGCATTGCTTTTGAGCAAGGGGAGCTGCTGACATGCAATCCTGCTTTGCTTCATTGTAGCGAGAGCAGGTTTTCCTCTCTCTCTGTCAGTCAGTCAGTCTCTCTCTCAGTCAGTATCTCTCTCTGTCAGTCAGTCTCTCTCTCAGTCAGTCAGTCTCTCTCTGTCAGTCAGTCTCTCTCTCAGTCAGTCAGTCTCTCTGAGTCAGTCAGTCTATCTCAGTCAGTCAGTCTCTCTCACTCAGTCAGTGTCTCTCAGTCAGTCACTCTCTCAGTCAGTCAGACTCTCTCAGTCAGTCAGTCTCTCTCTCTCTCTGTCAGTCTCTCTCTCTCTGTCAGTCTCTCTCTCTGTCAGTCAGTCTCTCTCTCAGTCAGTCAGTCTCTCTGTTAGTCAGTCTCTCTCTCTCTCTGTCAGTCTCTCTCTCTCTGTCAGTCTCTCTCTCTCTGTCAGTCTCTCTCTCTCTCTCTCTCAGTCAGTCTCTCTGTCAGTTAGTCTCTCTCTGTCAGTCAGTCTCTCTGCCAGTCAGTCAGTCTCTCTCTCAGTCTCTCTCTCTGTCAGTCTCTCTCTCTCTGTCAGTCAGTCTCTCTCTGTCAGTCAGTCTCTCTCTCTGTCAGTCTCTCTCACTCTCTCTCTGTCAGTCAGTCTCTCTCAGTCAGTCAGTCTCTCTCAGTCAGTCTCTCTCTCTGTCAATCAGTCTCTCTCTCAGTCAGTCAGTCTCTCTCTCTGTCAGTCAGTCAGTCTCTCTGTCAGTCAGTCTCTCTCTCAGTCAGTCAGTCTCTCAGTCAGTCAGTCAGTCTCTCTCAGTCAGTCTCTCTCAGTCAGTCTCTCTCAGTCAGTCACTCTCTCTCAGTCAGTCTCTCTCTGTCAGTCAGTCTCTCTCTCAGTCAGTCAGTCTCTCTCTATGTCAGTCAGTCTCTCTCTGAGTCAGTCAGTCTCTCTGAGTCAGTCAGTCTCTCTGAGTCAGTCAGTCTCTCTCTCAGTCAGTCAGTCTCTCTCAGTCAGTCAGTCTCTCTCTCTCTGTCAGTCAGTCTCTCTCTCAGTCAGTCAGTCAGTCAGTCTCTCTCTCAGTCAGTCAGTCTCTCTCTCTCAGTCAGTCAGTCTCTCTCTCTGTCAGTCAGTCTCTCTCTCTGTCAGTCTCAGTCAGTCAGTCTCTCTCTCTGTCAGTCAGTCTCTCTCTCTGTCAGTCTCTCTCAGTCAGTCTCTCTCTCTCAGTCAGTCTCTCTCTCTCTCAGTCAGTCTCTCTCTGTCAGTCAGTCTCTCTCTCATTCAGTCAGTCTCTCTGTCAGTCAGTCTCTCTCTGTCAGTCTCAGTCAGTCTCTCAGTCAGTCAGTCTCTCTCAGTCAGTCACTCTCTCAGTCAGTCTCTCTCTCTGTCAGTCAGTCTCTCTGTCAGTCACTCTCTCTCAGTCAGCCAGTCTCTCTAAGTCAGTCAGTCTCTCTCAGTCAGTCAGTCTCTCTCAGTCAGTCTCTCTCTCTCAGTCAGTCTCTCTCTCTGACAGCCAGTCTCTCTCTATCAGTCAGTCTCTCTCTCAGTCAGTCAGTCTCTCTGTCAGTCAGTCTCTCTCTCTCTGTCAGTCAGTCTCTCTCTCTCTCTGTCAGTCTCTCTCTCTTAGTCAGTCTCTCGCTCTGTCAGTCTCTCTCTCTTTCTCTCTCTCTCTCAGTCAGTCTCTCTGTCAGTCAGTCTCTCTCTCAGGCAGTCTCTCTCTCTCAGTCAGTCAGTCCCTCTCTCAGTCTTTCTCTCTGTCAGTCTCTCTCTCTCTCTGTCAGTCTTTCTGTCAGTCAGTCTCTCTCTCTCAGTCAGTCAGTCTCTCTCTCAGTCTCTCTCTCTGTCAGTCTCTCTCTCTCTGTCAGTGTCTCTCAGTCAGTCAGTCTCTCTGTCAGTCAGTCTCTCTGTCAGTCAGTCTCTCTCTCAGTCAGTCAGTCTCTCTGTCAGTCAGTCTCTCTCTGTCAGTCTCTCTCTGTCTCTCTCTCTGTCAGGCTCTCTCTGTCATTCAGTCTCTCTCTCAGTCAGTCTCTCTACCTCAGTCAGTCAGTATCTCTCTCTCTCTCTCTCTCTCTCTCAGTCAGTCAGTCTCTCTCTGTCTGTCATTCTCTCTCTCTCTGTCAGTCTCTCTCTGTCAGTCTCTCTCAGTCAGTCAGTCTCTCTGTCAGTCAGTCTCTCTCTGTCAGTCAGTCTCTCGCTCAGTCTCTCTCTCTGTCAGTCTCTCTCACTCTCTCTCTGTCAGGCTCTCTCTGTCATTTAGTCTCTCTCTCTCAGTCAGCCAGTCTCTCTCTACCTCAGTCAGTATCTCTCTCTCTCAGTCAGTCTCTCTCTTTCTGTCAGTCTCTCTCTCTCTCTGTCAGTCTCTCTCAGTCAGTCAGTCTCTCTGTCAGTCAGTCTAGCTCTCAGTCAGTCAGTCTCTCTCTCAGTCAGTCAGTCTCTCTCTCTGAGTCAGTCTCTCTCTCTCTCTGTCAGTCTCTCTCTCAGTCAGTCAGTCTCTCTGTTAGTCAGTCTCTCTCTGTCATTCAGTCTCTCTCTCTCAGTCAGTCTCTCTCTCTCAGTCAGTCTCTCTCTCCCTGTCAGTCTCTCTCTCTCTCTCTCTGTCAGTCTCTCTCGCTCTCTGTCAGTCTCTCTCTGTCAGTCAGTCTCTCTCTGTCAGTCAGTCTCTCTCTCAGTCAGTCAGTCTCTCTCTCAGTCAGTCAGTCTCTCTCTCTCTCTACAACATACCTTAGAAACATTGCCAATATCTCTGGCTAAAACAATCAATCAATCAATCAATCACAGAATTTGTAAAGCGCACTACTTACCCGCGAGGGTCTCAAGGCGCTGGAAAAAAAAAAAGGGGGGAGCTGCTACTGGTCGAACAACCAGGTCTTGAGTAGCCTCCTGAAGGTCAGCAGGTCTTGGGTCTGTCGTAGGCTTAGTGGAAGGGTGTTCCAGGTCTTGGCGGCGAGGTGGGAGAAGGATCTGCCGCCGGTGGTGGTTCTTCGAATGCGAGGGACGGTGGCGAGGGAGAGGTCGGCGGAGCGGAGTTGGCGGTTGGGGACGTAGAAGAGGAGTCGTCTGTTGAGGTAGGCTGGGCCAGTCTTGTGGAGTGCCTTGTGTGCGTGGATGAGGAGTTTGAAGGAGATTCTCCTGTTGACGGGGAGCCAGTGCAGGTTCCTCAGGTGGGGGGTGATGTGGCTGTGGCGTGGTACATCGAGGATCAGGCGTGCGGAGGCGTTTTGTATGCGTTGCAGTCGCTTGATGAGCTTGGCCGGGGCTCCCGCGTAGAGGGCGTTCCCATAGTCAAGTCTGCTGCTGACGAGGGCCTGGGTGACTGTTCTTCTCGTGTCTGTCGGGATCCACCTGTAGATCTTGCGAAGCATGCAGAGGGTGTTGAAGCAGGAGGATGAGACTGCGTTGACTTGCTTGGCCATGGAGAGCGTTGAGTCGAGGATGACTCCCAGGTTGCGCGCGTGGTCGGTGGGTGTCGGGGCTGCTCCCAGCGTCGTTGGCCACCAGGAGTCGTCCCAGGCTGAGGGGTTGGAGCCGAGGATGAGGACCTCTGTCTTCTCCGTGTTCAGTTTTAGTCGGCTGATCTTCATCCAATCGGCGACGGCCTTCATCCCTTCATGGAGGTTGGATTTGGCGGCGAGGGGGTCCTTGGTGAAGGAGAGGATCAGTTGAGTGTCGTCGGCGTAGGAGATTATGTTGAGGTCGTGCTGTCTGGCGATGCGTGCGAGCGGGGCCATGTAGATGTTGAACAGTGTTGGGCTGAGGGACGATCCCTGGGGTACGCCGCAGATGATCTCGGAGGCTTCGGATCGGAATGGTGGGAGGCGGACTCTCTGGGTTCTGCCGGCGAGGAAAGAGGTGGCCCATTCCAGGGCCTTGTCTCGGATCCCTGCGTCGTGGAGGCGTGCGCGTAGAGTGCGGTGGCAGACAGTGTCGAAGGCGGCGGAGAGGTCCAGCAAGATGAGGGCTGCAGTCTCACCGTTGTCCAGCAGGATCCTGATGTCGTCGGTGGCGGCGATGAGGGCAGTCTCAGTGCTGTGGTCGCTGCGGAACCCCGATTGGGATGGGTCCAGGATGCTGTTTTCTTCGAGGTATCGGGTTAGCTGTTTGTTGACGATCTTCTCGATTACCTTGGCTGGGAACGGAAGCAGGGAGATGGGCCGGAAGTTCTTGAGGTCTCTCGGGTCCGCCTTGGGTTTTTTGAGTAGGGCGTTGATCTCTGCGTGTTTCCAGCTCTCTGGGAAGGTCGCGGTCTCGAAGGAGAGATTGATGATGTTGCACAGGTGGGGTGCGATGGAGCTGCTGGCTTTGTTGAAGATGTGGTGCAGGAAAGGGTCTGACGGGGAGCCGGAGTGTATTGTGCTCATGGTCTTGATGGTGTCCTCGATGTTCACGCTGGCCCAGGCTGGCAGGGGGTCGTGGTCGATGGTGTGCGGCGGGTCTGGTGCATCGATCTTAGTTGGGGCTGTCTGGGTGTCGAAGCTGTCGTGGATGTCGGCGATCTTGCGGTGGAAGAAGGTGGCGAGGGAATCGCACAGGGGTTGCGACGGCAGGATGTCGTTGGTGTTGGAGCTGGGGTTGGAGAGTTCCTTCACGATGTTGAAAAGCTCCTTGATGTTGTGTGCGTTGTTGTCGAGGCGGTCTTTGAAGGAGATTCTCTTGGCGGACTTGATGAGGTGGTGGTGGTTACGGATGGCGTCTTTGTGGGCTGCGTGGCTGTCCGGTGTCTTATCACTGTGCCATTTCTTCTCTAGTTTCCGGCAGGTACGCTTGGAAGCTAGGAGTTCCGAGGTGAACCAGCTGGCTCTTTTGGTGGTGTCACCGTAGGTGAGTTTTTTCAGCGGGGCGAGGGTGTTGGCACAGTCGTCCATCCATGGTCTGATGTTGCAGGCAGCGTCGTCGGTGTTGGATGGGTCGGAGGGAGGGCTGAGAGCGAGGGTTGCCCGTAGTTGGTCTTCGGTGACTTTGCTCCAGCAGCGGCGTGGGATCTGTTGGGTGCGGTGGTGTGTGGTGGGTTTCTGGAAGGTGAAATGGATGCAGCGGTGGTCGGTCCAGAGGAGTTCCGTGGTGTGGCTGAAGGAGATGTGGGAGCTTCAGGAGAAGATGGGGTCGAGCGTGTGGCCGGCGGAATGGGTCGGTGTTGTGACGAGCTGGCTCAGACCGAGGTTGGCGAGGTTGTCGATCAGGGTGGTGGAGTTGCTGTCGTTGTTGTTCTCCAGGTGAAAATTCAGGTCTCCGAGGAGGATGTAGTCAATAGAGGTCAGGGCGTGCGTGCTGATGAAGTCGGTGATGGAGTCGCTGAACTGGGGTCGGGGCCCAGGGGGTCTGTAGACAAGGGTGCCTCTAAGGGTGGTGTTGGGGTCCGTGTGAACACTTATAAGGTCCCAACGGCGAAACCTATTGGCGATGCCAATGCTTGTTTTTTATTTTTTATTCTGGATTCGCGCACCCAGTGCAAATTCGGACGTTTTTAAAATGTTTTTGGGCTGGGGGTCCTTGTGGGACCCCCTGAGCAGGCCTAGGGGGTCAGGGTGTTCCTACCATGCCCCCTTTTCTTGTTTTTCATCTTTGTTTAACTGTTTTCTTATGACTCTGGTTCAACCTAGTCCCAAGATGGCTGCCAACATTTCCTGGATGAAGTGCTGACAGCCAATCAGATTTCACGATGACATGTGGGGTTAGGCTCCGCCCAGATATCGATATTTCTTTTTCCTTTCTTTTTCCTTTAATATTACTGAACGGATTTACACCATTTAAAAAAAAGGGATCTTTCGGAACCAAAAGCTACCTTTTTGCCAAATTTGGTGTAATCCCATTCAGCAGTTCGGGCTGTAGCTTTGTCTAAAGTTTCCTATGGAAATTAACATGGGGAAAATGTGTTTTGGGAACCCCTTTTTTTCTCGGCCCCCGCTTGACGAATCACCCCAAAACTTTCAAGACAGGAGCTGACCGGAGCGCCCCACTAGTTTTGAAAATTTCGCGAGATTCGTCAACCGGCGCCAAAGTTATTGGGAAAAGAAAAAATGCTTTTTGAATAGAAACAAGGTCCTAACTATAACTACCTACTGGCGACCGCCAGTAGGTAATATATATATATATTATCTACTGGCGGTCGCCAGTAGATAGTTATAGTTAGGACCTATTTTCCATAGGAAATCCGCAGCATTCTATTTGAGATAACTCTTGCGTCGGTTGAGGAATCTTGGCGAAATTTTCAAACTTTATGGCCCGCTCCGGTCCGCTCCTACCCTGAAAGTTTCGGGGTGATTCGTCAAGCGGGGGCCGAGAAAAAGGGGGGTCCCAAAACGTGTTTTCCCCATTCATTTTCCCATAGGAAACTTTAGCCACGGCTACAGCCCGAACTGCTGAACGGAATTACACAAAATTTGGCAAAGAGGTAGTTCTTGGTTCAGAAAGAACCCTTTTGTTAAATGGTGTAAATCCGTTCAGTAGTTGCGGAGAAATTAAAAAAATAAGAGTCAAAAAATCAATTTCCCTTAGGAAACTTTATGCAAGGCTACAGCTCGAACTGCTGAACGGAATTACACCAAATTTGGCAAAGAGGTAGTTCTTGGTTCAGAAAGAACCCTTTTGTTAAATGGTGTAAATCCGTTCAGTAGATGCTGAGAAAATCAAAAGTAAAAACACATATATATCTGGGCGGAGCCTAACCACACATGTCATCGTGACATCTGATTGGCTGTCAGCACTTCATCCTGGAATTGCTGGCAGCCATCTTGGGACCAATATAAATGATAGTACCCCATTGAAATGCATTGTAGTGAATCAAAGATTTTGAGGGTTACCAAAAGGAGAACTATAAAGGGTGATAACAGACTTTAGTTACATTAGAATTCATTTGTTGATGGTACCATACTAATTTCAGGAATTGTGGTGTGTTCTAAGGTGATTTTACCCTGTGAAAAACCTTCTGCTGGGATATCATGAATCATGTTTGAGAGAAAACTATTTTCACATGCTTGTCCCATACAGTTTTGGAAGGTGCTCCAGAAGCTAAAATGAGAGCATATTTTCTGTAAATTCACATTATCTTTCTCAGTCATATGAGAATGAAGTCTGACATTCTCAGTAAAACATGTACATCCAACAATGGCAGAGACTGTCAGTTGATTCCTTTGTGTTCTACTGCAGCTTCCCAGAGTGTTCTAAAGAACAACTAGAGTGCTAACAGCCTTACTTATGACAAAAGTATGGCACACCTGAAGCCATCTTGATTGGAATAAACTGGTAACACTTAAAACATTTAATTTAAAAAGGAACAAAATGATGGGGTTTATTTTGTCATAGAAATTATGGTTAGTGCTGTAGAAAGAAAAATTAGGACATGTTTCAAGTGTGATCTCAAATATCTTCCTGTTATATTTCAACAGGAGCAGCCTGTCAGTTGATGCCTTTGTGTTCTACTGCAGCTTCCCAGAGTGTTCTAAAGAACAACTAGAGCGCTAACAGTCTTACTTATGACAAAAGTATGGCACACCTGAAGCCATCTTGATTGGAATAAACTGGTAACACTTAAAACATTTAATTTAAAAAGGAACAAAATGAGGGGGTTCATTTTGCCACAGAAATTATGGTTAGTGCTGTAGAAAGAAAAATTAGGACATGTTTTAAGTGAGATCTCAAATATCTTCCTGTTATATTTCAACAGGAGCAGCCTGTCAGTTGATGCCTTTGTGTTCTACTGCAGCTTCCCAGAGTGTTCTAGAGAACAACTAGAGTGCTAACAGCCTTACTTATGACAAAAGTATGGCACACCTGAAGCCATCTTGATTGGAATAAACTGGTAACACTTAAAACATTTAATTTAAAAAGGAACAAAATGAGGGGGTTCATTTTGCCATAGAAATTATGGTTAGTGCTGTAGAAAGAAAAATTAGGACATGTTTTAAGTGAGATCTCAAATATCTTCCTGTTATATTTCAACCGGAGCAGCCTGTCAGTTGATGCCTTTGTGTTCTACTGCAGCTTCCCAGAGTGTTCTAAAGAACAACTAGAGTGCTAACAGCCTTACTTATGACAAAAGTATGGCACACCTGAAGCCATCTTGATTGGAATAAACTGGTAACACTTAAAACATTTAATTTAAAAAGGAACAAAATGAGGGGGTTCATTTTGCCATAGAAATTATGGTTAGTGCTGCAAAAAGAAAATTTAGGGCATGTTTTAAGTGAGATCTCAAATCCTCTTCTATTTCATTAGAAAATTCTGACATGCAGACTGAAACAATCACTTTCAATACCAGCAGTAGACTTCCAGTTAACTCCTTGGTGAGCAGTAGCTTAACTACAGTGATCTAATGAACAACTAGAGTGCTAACATTCTGAATTTATGGCAAATGTGTGACACATCTGAATGCCTTCTTGATGGAATCAAAGTAAAAACTGAAAGCATTTCCTACTGAGGAGACTGTAGTAAATGAGGAAATTAGGAAACTTCATAACAAATAAGTCTCCCAAGATGGCCACCAGAGAAAAAAGAGCCCAAATGTAGCACAAATATCACCCAGAGTTAGCCCACATATAGCTCAATGACAGAAGTGTGCAAAACACTTTTTATTTTTTGTTTTTTTGCAGTTTTATATAGTGCAGACTGGTCAGGTATTGGAGTGCTTTACATGAGCATTGGTTACATCACACAAGGACAAATTCATGTTGGTTGACCCCTACACTACCCAAACACCACTGCACTACCCTAAACCCTAAAACACTACCCCAGCACGACCCCCTTCACTACCCAAACACAACTGCACTACCCTAAACTCAAAAACACTACCCCCAGCATGACCCCCTACACTACCCAAACACCTCTGCACTACCCTAAACCCTAAATCTACCCCCTACACTACACAAATACCACTGCACTACCCTAAACCCTAAAACACTAGAACCCAGCACGACCCCCTACAGTACACAAACACCACTGCACTACCCTAAACCCTAAAACACTACCCCCTACACTACACAAACACCATTGCACTACCCTAAACCCTAAAACACTACCCCCAGCATGACCCCCTACACTACACAAACACCACTGCACTACCCTAAACCCTAAAACACTACCCCAGCACGACCCCCTACACTACCCAAACACCACTGCACTACACTAAACCCTAAAACACTACCCCCAGCATGACTCCCTACACTACACAAACACCACTGCCCTACCCTAAACCCTAAAACACTACCCCCAGCACGACTCCCTACACTACCTAAACACCACTGCACTACACTAAACCCTAAATCTACCCCCAGCATGACCTCCCACACTACACAAACACCACTGCACTACCCTAAACCCTAAAACACTACCCCCAGCATGACCCCCTACACTACCCAAACACCACTGCACTACCCTATACCCTAAAACACGACCCTGTACACTACACAAACACAACTGCACTACCCTAAACCCTAAAACCCTACCCACAGCATGACCCCCTACACTACACAAACACCACTGCACTACCCTAAACCCTAAAACACTACCCCTACACTACACAAACACCACTGCCCTACCCTAAACCCTAAAACACAACCCCCAGCATGACCCCCTACACTACACAAACACCACTGCACTACCCTAAACCCCCTACACTATACAAACACCACTGCATTACTCTAAACCCTAAAACACTACCCCAGCACGACCCCTCACAACACAAACACCACTGCACTACCCTAAATCGACCCCCAGCACGACCCCCTACACTACCCAAACACCACTGCCATACCCTAAACCCTAAAACACTACCCCCAGCATGAACCCCTACACTACCCAAACACCACTGCACTACCCTAAACCTTAAAACACTACCCCCAGCACTACCCCCTACACTACACAAACACCACTGCACTAACATAAACCCTAAAACACTACCCCCAGCACAACCCCCTACACTACACAAACACCACTGCACTACCCTAAACCCTAAAACACTACCCCCAGCACGACTCCCTACACTACCCAAACACCACTGCACTACCCTAGAGCCTAAATCTAGCCCCAGCACGACCCCCTACACTACCCAAACACCACTGCACTACCCTAAACCATAAAACACTACCCCCAGCATGACCCCCTACACTACACAAACACCACTGCACTACCCTAAACCCTAAAACACTACCACCAGCATGACCCCCTACACTACTCAAACACCACTGCACTACCCTAAACCCTAAAACACTAACCCAGCACGACCCCCTACACTACCCATACACCACTGCACTACCCTAAAGCCTAAAACACTACCCCCAGCATGACCCCCTACACTACTGCACTACCCTAAACCCTAAAACACTACCCCCAGCACGACCCCTACACTACCCAAACACCACTGCACTACCCTAAACCCTAAAACACTACCCCCAGCACGACCCCCTACACCACCCAAACACCACTGCACTACCCTAAACCCTAGAAAAGAAACCCCCACCCAATGCCCAATCCCCCTTACCTCTCACTCCTCGTGGTTCCTCTCTCCTCGTGGTTCCTGCTTCACGTCGTCTCTGAGGGGCGGTGCACGTCGTTGTGAGGAAACAGAACAGCCTCTGTTTCCTTACAACGACATGGATCGTCTACATGTTTTTAGAACGCATGGTCATTTACCATACATACCTTTACAACAAAATTCGTTGTAAAGGCATGCGTGGTAAATGACCATGCGTTCTAAAAATGCGTAATAATGACTTCGTGATGTACAACGCATGCGTGGTAATGCATGCGTTGTAATGGTATCGCAAAGTAAAAAGTCATTGTAACGGCTGTTTACCGATCGAAGCTGGCACCTGTTCTTCAGTGAGACGTTTATTTGATTAATTAGGAGGAAGGAATGTGTTTTTTTACCGAAAAGTGCATTCCCGGCTGTTGTATTGTGAAAGTGTCCGCGTGGCCTGGTTTCACTTCCGGTGAGAGAGTGGAAGAGTCTGTTTGGCCCTAAAGGAGTTCTATTGTTGGACGGGGCCGGCGCGACATGTCATCAGAAAACATAGCTAATGGAAAGCGTCCTCCCTGAAGTGTGGAGCAGTGCCATGAGAGGTCAACGAGTGTGCGTCCCACCGCAGTATGACCGTACCGCCTCCAGGGTACGGGAGGCAGAAGCGGCATCGCAGGTCCTCTTGAAGACCGTTGTAGCACTAATTCTACATTTTGGTACTAGGGCATTTTAACTTCGTTGTTCCTGCCAGATACAAAGAGAAGATCCTGTGTTATTCAGTGCCCTCGTTACCTTTTTTGTGGGTTGTGGTGCTTGTCACTTCGCTGCCCCGCCGGTGCACACGACTGGGCACCCCACCTCGTGTGCCATCTGCAGGGCCTCTGCCCTCGGATCACTGGTTTCGGTTTCTGGAGTGGCAACATAAACAGTTGCTCCCAAAGGACTAGCCTGAACACTTAGGTGAATATCCCCTGCACCAGCATTCCACGGAAATTCTTTCCTAGCTCTCCCACGTCAACGAGGACGTCATAATAGCACGGCTCCGCTCGCGACACCGTATGACGTCATCGGAGCCATAAGAGAACCTCGTCGGCGTGCTGACGTCAGTTCCACCCATTTTTTCCGTGCCACCGAGGCAAACAGGGGACCAAGACATTTTCACATGTATACATAGTATAATAAATATATGTATATTCACTGAAAAACCATAGGTTTCAGGCACGTTATAGTTAGAAATTAGCATTTAAAAAACCTTAGAAATTCACTGAAAAAACCATAGGTTTCAGGCACGTTATAGTTAGAAATTAGCATTTAAAAAACCTTAGAAATTCACTGAAAAAACCATAGGTTTCAGGGGCGTTATAGTTAGTTGGACATTTCACTCGTACAAAACCATAGAAATTCCCCCGTTATAGTTAGTTCAGCTAACTATAACTCGCGCACCCGCAATGCACTGCTGATGACGTCACATATTACATCACTCATGACATGGTCAGTGACATCACTCATGACATCACTGATGACATCTCAAATGACATCACTGATGACATCATCCAGTGAATGTGTGTTTTTCTGAAAATTAAATATGTTTTATATATGTATATCTCAAGGTCGATGGAAGAATAAATGGGTATATAAGTGTCTAAATGGATGATTTTGTTTTGTAAAATTGATTGTATAACTGACTAAGTGTATCTTAGTGAATACATGAGTTAGTGAGTAATGTTTAAATATGAAAATATCTGTATCAGTCTCTCACTTTGTGTATAAGTGGCTGCATGGGTTGGTGAGTAGCTACATGAGTGTCTATATGGGTTATTAGTTGGTTTTTTGAGTATCAGTATGAGTGTCTGAGTGTCTGTATGGTTCGGTGGGGGTATTACTTAGTGCATAGATGCATGAATTAGTGACTCACTGTTTGTATGTGTTGAAGACAGCATGTGTGCAGGACTGTGTAGGTGGATGAGTATGTGTATGGGTGTGTTAGTGAGTGAATGACTGTCTCAATAGTGTCTTTATGAGTAACTACATATGTTTTAAACTAGTATATGTGAGTATTGGTATATATAAGTGAGTATATGTGAAAGTGAGAGATTGGAAGAGTTCCTGTACAAATAAGTAGGTGTTTCTATAAGTGATTGTTTAAGAGAATAAGTATGTGTAAGTTTCTGTAGAAGTAAGTGTGGTAGTGTGTGTATAACTGTATATGCAAGTAAATGGATGTTTGATACTTTGTTTGCATGTGTGACTATGTGTGTGAGTAACTCTATGGATGAGTGGCGGTGTGTAACAGGATGTATAGGTGTATGAGTACATATGATGAGTGAGTACATGTATGAGTGACTGTATAGGGACTGTTGGTGAATAAGTGGATGTGTGTGTAGATCTTGGAATTACTGAATAGGTGTGTTGTAACTGTATGTCCATTGTTTTGAAAATGTTAGTTTGTATTTTTGAGTGTGTGTATCAAAGGTTATATTAGGGTGAGAGGAGGTCTGCCACTCTATCACAAGGATGATGTCATCAGTGATGTCATCAGTGATGTCATTTGAGATGTCATCAGTGATGTCATGAGTGATGTCACTGACCATGTCATGAGTGATGTAATATGTGACGTCATCAGCAGTGCATTGCGGGCGCGCGAGTTATAGTTAGCTGAACTAACTATAACGGGGGAATTTCTATGGTTTTGTACGAGTGAAATGTCCAACTAACTATAACGCCCCTGAAACCTATGGTTTTTTCAGTGAATTTCTAAGGTTTTTTAAATGCTAATTTCTAACTATAACGTGCCTGAAACCTATGGTTTTTTCAGTGAATATATATATATATATACATACTTCAGTTTCATTTAATGGTAGTGTCAGGATTCGTTTTACTCTGATTAACTGAAACATGATTTAATAAAAATTATTATTATTTTTTTAGATGCGACCTATTTACTACTCGGTCAGTTTGCAAAATCTCCAGGCCCTGGCAGTCGCATAACAGTCTGCCTAATGTATGTTTTTTAGGCAGATCGCTATTTGTCCCTGTGATAGGCTACAAACCCCGGGATGGTAGTCTGCATGGTACAGCAGGATTGACAACAAACACATGTTGCAACTGCGACCCCTATTTTGTCTCCTGCAACCCCTGGAACTGCCTTTGTGACCCCTGGCCTCAGAGGTTGCAAAAACAGTGCCAAGAGCAGAAGGTAAACAGTGTTCAGATGAGCACACTTTACTTTCTGTAACTTCCACTGGGAGATTACAGTTTGTTAAGATAAATACATTCAAAAGTGCAGTGCACTCTTTACAATGTAAAAATAAATTAAGCAAATTTTAAAAAAAAGATATTTTTTTAACTTGTTGCTTCTATCCATTATTCTGAATACATGAACATTATGTGTTGTGATAGTTCTCACAAGTAGTCATTAATCAAAACTTATTAAAAATAATTAGTAATTCCTACCAATGAGGTACATCATATGCAATATGTGGTCCATACGAATTAGTAGCAGTGGGACTGCCAATTATTGTTTTTTAAATGTATTTTGTGTGCATCTCCATGTGATTTAGCAATACATTTTCTCTTTGAAAGAGGCACTAGGCTTCAGTGACCGCAATTATTGTGATGTCCTCAAGATTAGGGCATCAATTCCTGGAATTCAGGGTCAAAGGGCCATCAAATTATTTTACTTCCTGTGATGTCATTTAGGTCAATGTATGTATGACGTCACTTCCGCTACACGTGGCACTATTGGATAATCAACATTCATGTACAGCAGACTAATATCCCCATGTTTGCATTCCCAAAGTGGAAACATTTTTATAAGAAAGCCATGTTCCCTAAAAGAACCGGTGCTGCTTAAAACAAGCATAAGCAAAGCCAATATGTTTCGCTCCTCTGAAATCTATTGCTTTTGGCAATGTTTGTTTTAAGATATCTTTCACAGCGGCACTGTTTACTGTGCAACATGGCTTAAAGATTTTTTTAAAAGAGTTATGACGTGGACAGTGTTGACCCCGTCACAGTCCGTGTTTTGTTTAGTTTAAAACATGCGGCACAGCAGCTAGCAGTGCTGTACAACATGTTGAAAAAACATTATTGAAACCAAAGGATTTCTAAGAGACGAAAACAATTGGCAGTGCAAATGCCTGTTTCCCATGCAGCCCAGCTAAGCACATTAATGATTAGCATTTTAACATCAATTTGAGTTGTCAAACATTTTTTAAACATAATTGAAGCAAATACATGGTTGCTGAACTCCATAAGATGTGTAAAGTACAAAGCATAACCAGTAATTCTTTTTTTGTGTGTTGATAGGAAATGGTGGTTAAGAGTGGACATAGAGGAAGGTGCGGAAGGAGGAGGGAGGGAGCAGAATAGGGCAATGAAGAGGATGAGAGAGGATATGGCATAACAGCTAGAGCAACAACTTTGAAGACTTTGAAGCTGGGGAACCGGGTTTGAGTCTAAGTGGGAGGCTGTAATGCAACTAGTGCTCATGTAAAGCGCTCTGAATGTAAAGCGCTCCGATCCCTTCGGTGGAGTTCATGCTATACAAACACATGCACACATGTCCTCGTATGGAGGGCGGGGACAAAAGCAAAACAAAGACTTCAAAAAGGAGGAAGAAAAGTTCAAAGGCAGAGCTAAATAAATAACATGCAGTGCCAAACATGTTTGAGCACAAAGAAAAAAGTAGTGCCATAAAAGGTGGAGGAAAAGTTCAAAGGGAGTACTTGGTCAAAGCTCCAATTATAAGAAAAGACTCAAAGAAAAAGAGGAACACAACAGGAAATAGCATGCTGCAACCAACGGAAAACAAGAAAAACAGAGTGAAAAGCATATGTACTAATGGAAAATAAGGGTGGGCTGTAAGCCCCTTTTAAGATTTTTTTTTAATACAAAAGACTTCGCAAGCGCTGTGCAAGCGAAAAGTAAAAAAGGGTTTTGATTTAAGGGATAAATTGGGAGGCTGGTGCTGCTTAAACAAATGGTTTTCGTTTGAGGGATAAATTAGGAGGAACAGGCAGTGGTCCCAAGGACCACACAACTCGAGATCTGTGTGACTGATGAACACAATTCACCAAGTCTTCCGTTTCATTCTGCTTTAGATCTCTTTATATTTATGCTGTTTAGTGTATTCACTTTCCGTCTACTATTTTGTTAGATATCACTTTATCTGCTTCAAACCAGGGCAACATTAGTGGGCTCCTCTCCGAGCAGCCTAATGCTTTCAGATGCTTGCTTTGAAGCTTTGCAAAGGAGAAATATTGGGAAGCAATTAACGTATGGATGTTATTTACGGCTGCATATATATGGCTAACCTGCCGCCAGTGTTAGCTGGGAAAGCAGGTCCCAGGCCACAGCGGTAATGGAGACATAAATTAAGTCACCAAGACATAGAGCCTGTAATCAGAGGCAGCTGGTATTAAAATAAGAGCCCGAACCGAGGATAGTTTATCAGCCACACTTGAGCGATCTTTATGGAAATGACCAACACGCCGGGTAGGGCACAAATGGGCCCACTGAGGTAGTATTAATACCAATTCTTATCAAACAAAAATCACCATGGAGCAAATCTTCTGTAAATTTTTCCAGGGAGCTGACATTTTATGTGCACATTAGAGCCTCAGAAGGAAAGGGCCATTAATCTGGGTGGTAGCACAGCTGATGCCTATCACACTTTGGCTCAGTGTTTATTAAGCAAACATCTCTGCAATACAATGCAAAAAAAAACACCACTGGCACACTTTACTGGAGCGAGAGGCTAGGGCAGTGCATTTGCTAGTGACAGGATGAAGACTCAAACCTAGAAAGACTGACAGAGATATTTCCAGAAGTTAATGTAAACAGAAATAAGCAACTTTTTGAGGACTGTAAAATCACGTCTACTTCCCCTTGGAGGTAAGAGACTGGTTTTTAAGAGTAAAGGAAACACCGGGCTCTCTTGAAGGGGCGTACAAAGTATGTGACTCCAGTAAAGAGCTTCATTTTCCTTTAGCTTAGACAAGAATTGTGCCACAACTTATTTGCAGATGAGATGTCATCAGTGATGTCATCAGTGATGTCACTGACCATGTCATGAGTGATGTAATATGTGACGTCATCAGCAGTGAATTGCGGTGGCGCGAGTTATAGTTAGCTGAACTAACTATAACGGGGGAATTTCACGGGTTTTGTACGAGTGCAATGTCCAACTAACTATAACTGTCCCTAAAACCTATGGTTTTTTTAGTGAATTTCAAAGGTTTTTTAAATGCTAATTTCTAACTATAACGTGTCTGAAACCTATGTTTTTTTCAGTGAATTTCAAAGGTTTTTTAAATGCTAATTTCTAATTATAACTGTCCCTACAACCTATGGTTTTTTCAGTGAATTTCAATGGTTTTTTAAATTCTAATTCCTAACTATAACATGTATGAAACCTATGTTTTTTTTCAGTGAATTTCAAAGGTTTTGTAAATGACAATTTTTAAATGTATTAATTGTTATATTTATTTTTTGGATACTGATTTACTACATTTTTTAAAACTATTTATTTTTAGATATTTTTTTTTTTTTATTACATTGTAATTACATTATACATTACATTACAAAATATACTTTCTCAGAATGAATTACTTTAGTTTAAATAGTTTGCAAATAGGCAATAGAGTTTTAAGTACAGTAGTTACAGTTGTTGCAATGGGCAACACAATTTCAAACACAATGCAACATTGACCTCAATGTGAATTTCTAGTTAAATGCAATTAGTTACTTTATGGATTACTTTTCTAACCACAGGACTGGATCCTAGATTCAGTCCTGGGACATCTCCTGTAAACAGTTGAGTAAAAGCGTTTTGGTTACAGTAGTGATTTTTAAGGAATATTATTGTATTTTAAAAGTTGACACGTAGAAACTTTTTCACATAGAATCACCAATGTTATCCTATGGGAGGAAATTCACTTAGCAGGTAAGTAGTGTTATCGTTACTTTTTCTTACTCAGTGTTGGATCCTGGATCCAGCACTGGTGCATCTCCTGTAAACAGTTGAAAGAATGCGTTTAAGTCATGCAGGCGATTTTTAAGGAATATTTGTAGTTTGAGAAAATCGACACTTTGAAACTTTTCTGCTGAAAACCAGACAATGGATTCCTATGGAAGGAAATATAAGTTACTGGTAAGTACGGTTAGAATTACTTTTCAGTGTCAGTGCTGAGCTAAAAGATGCAGCACTGGGTTCTCTCCTGATAACAGGTGAGTAAATTGGAATTCGTAGTTCGGTTGATTTTAGAGGAATATTATAAAGTTCCAAAACTCCACACTTAGAAGAATTTCCAAGTGAAACCAGTCAATGTTAGCCTATGGAAGGAAATTCAAGTTGCTGGTAAGTACGGTTAAAATTACTTTTCAGGATTAGTACTGGGCTGAAAGATGCAGCACTGAGGTCTCTCATGATAACAGGTGAGTAAATCGGAATTCGTATTTCGGCTGATTTTATAGGAATATTATAAAGTTCCAAAACTCCACACTTAGAAGAATTTCCAAGTGAAACCAGTCAATGTTAGCCTATGGAAGGAAATTCAAGTTACTGGTAAGTACGGTTAGAATTACTTTTCAGGATCAGTACTGGGCTGAAAGATGCAGCACTGAGGTCTCTCCTGATAACAGGTGAGTAAATCGGAATTCGTATTTCGGCTGATTTTAGAGGAATATTTGTATGTTTCAAAAATCGACACTTAGAAACTTTTTCAGCAAAAAGCAGGCAATGATACCCTATGGAAGGAAATTCAAGTTACTGGTAAGTACGGTTAAAATTACTTTTCAGGATCAGTACTGGGCTGAAAGATGCAGCACTGAGGTCTCTCCTGATAACAGGTGAGTAAATCGGAATTCGTATTTCGGCTGATTTTATAGGAATATTATAAAGTTCCAAAACTCCACACTTAGAAGAATTTCCAAGTGAAACCAGTCAATGATATCCTATGGAAGGAAATTCAAGTTACTGGTAAGTACAGTTAAAATTACTTTTCAGGATCAGTACTGGGCTCAAAGGTGCAGCACTGAGGTCTCTCCTGATAACAGGTGAGTAAATTGGAATTCGTAGTTCGGCTGATTTTAGAGGAATATTTGCACAATGGTGAAGGAAGGGGGTGGGGCCTGAGGTGACATGTCTGCAAACACACCCAGTGGCGCGTTTTAAGTTGGAGAATTAATTCCTCCTCAATCCCGAGGGTCCCTAGGGGCCAACTAGCCCACCAGATACCTCCAGTATGCCCCAGAGAGCTGCGTTGCAAAGAGGTGTTCAGAGGCCACGTCCCTTTTTACAACACTCTGCAACGCAGCTCCGTGGTGCTTACTGGAGGTACCTGGTGGGCTAGTTGGCCCACAGGGACCCTCAGGATTGAAGGGGATTTAATTCCCCATCTTAAAACACGCCACGGGGCCTGTTTGCACACATGTCACCTGAAGCCCCGCCCCTCCCTTCACCACTGTGCAAACGCGCCCGTGGCGCGTTTTAAGTTGGGGGATTAAGTCCCCTTGAATCCTGAGGGTCCCTGGGGGCCAACTAGCTCACCATGTACCTCCAAAAGCGCCACAGATCTGTGTTGCAGAGAGGTGTAAAAAGGGGCGTGGCCTCTGTACACCTCTCTGCAACGCAGCCCCCTGGCGCATACTGGAGGTTCCTGGTGGGCTAGTGGGACCCCCAGTATTCAAGGGGAATTCGTTCCCCGTCTGCAAACGCGCCAGGTGGCGCGTTTGCAGAGTGCTCCAAGGAGGGGCGTGGCCTCCGGCGCGATGCCGGTATTTTTTAAATTTGTTTTTTAAGAAGGGGGCTGTGTGGCCCCCTTCTTTTTCTAATTTTTTGGCCCTGGGGACCCCATCCCCCAGGTCCTGCCCCCTAATATTTTGTTTTAATTTATAAAAATTTGAAGGGGGCCGCGTGGCCCCCCTCCCCAGGCCTTAATCGGCCCCGGGACCCCATCCCCCGGGGCATGGCCTTCTTTTAAAAAAAAAAACTTATGGAGGGGGCTGCGTTGCCCCCTCCTCAGGCCACTTATGGCCCCGGGGACCCCATCCCCGGGGCCCGGCCTTTTTAAAAAAAATCGTTTTTTTTCATTTCGGGGAGGGGGGCCATGTGGCCCCCCTCCCGGGCCCCTACTTGCCCCGGGGACCCCATCCCCCGGGGCTGGCCTTCTCCGTTGGGGACTGTGGGGGTCCCCAATCCCCCACAGTCCCGCCGGCTCCCCGCGTCCCTTGGGAGCCGGCATTGCTTTTCCACATGGGGAGCTGCTAACATGCAGCTCCCCGTGTGGAAAGCAATTTGCTTTGGATATTGGAGCGAGAGCAGGTTTCCTGCTCTCTCTTCCAATATCCAAAGCAGTTTGCTATGGCAGGACGGGAGCCGCGAGGCTCCCGTCCTGCCATAGCAAACTACAGTGTCCCGGGGTAGGCACCCCGGGACACTGCAGGAGCCGGCCCTGGGGGGTGGCGGTCCCCAGGGCCATTACAGGCTCCAGGAGGGGGGCCGAGCGGCCCCCCTCCCCACATCAGCAAAGCCCCGTGGAGGTGGTGGTCCCCGGGGCTTCGGAGGTCCAAAACGGACCCCCATTTTAAAATTTTTAGTGCCCCGGGGAGGTGGCAGTCCCCGGGGAGTGTGGGGGGGCTGGAGCACCCCACACAGGTATTTAAAAATGTAAAAAAGAAGCCCCGGGGGTGGAGCCCTCCCGCACCATTTTTATTAGAAAGCCCCGGGGTGGCAGTCCCCGGGGCTTGGGGGCCTTAGATGCCCCCATAAACAATAAACCCACCCCCACATGCCCCCGGGACTTGGGCCACCCGGGGCAAATTTGCATCGAAGCGCGGAGACCGCGCTTCGATTTTTTCCGGCAGGATCCGCGCACTTTGAGCGCATCCTGCCGATTTAAAAAAAAAAAAAATGCTTTTTCTGCCCAGGGGTCCTTGTGGGACCCCCTGAGCAGACCTAGGGGGTCAGGGTGTTTCTACCCTGCCCCCTCTGTGCGTACTGCGCACTTGTTTCTTGTGCCTTGCTTCTACTGAGGGACAAAATGGCTGCCAACACTTCCTGATTTGGAGTGTTGACAGCCACTTGAAAGCCAATTAACATGCAGCTCGTGATCGGGACGGTGCGCTCAGGGTGCGCTCAGGGTGCACGAATCCGACGCGGCCATAGATATATATGTGATTTTCATTTTGATTTTCACAGGAACTACTGAACGGATTTACACCATTTAACAAAAAGGGTTCTTTCTGAACCAAGAACTACCTCTTTGCCAAATTTGGTGTAATTCCGTTCAGCAGTTCGGGCTGTAGCCGTGTCTAAAGTTTCCTATGGGAAAATGAATGGGGAAAACACGTATTGGGACCCCCCTTTTTTCTCGGCCCCCGCTTGACGAATCACCCTGAGACTTTCAGGGTAGGAGCGGACCGGAGCGGGCCATAAAGTTTCAAAATTTCGCGAAGATTCGTCAACCGACGCAAGAGTTATTTCAAATAGAATGTCGCGGATTTCCTATGGAAAATAGGTCCTAACTATAACTATCTACTGGCGACCGCCAGTAGATAATATATATATATATATATGTATATATGTATGTATATATGTATGTATATATGTATGTATCTATATATGTATGTATATATGTATGTATATATATATTCACTGAAAAAACCATAGGTTTTAGGGACAGTTATAGTTAGTTGGACATTTCACTCGTACAAAACCATTGAAATACCCCCGTTATAGTTAGTTCAGCTAACTATAACTCGCGCCCCGCAATGCACTGCTGATGACGTCACATATTACATCACTCATGACATGGTCAGTGACATCACTGATGACATCACTGATGACATCTCAAATGACATCACTGATGACATCATCCAGTGACTGTGTGTTTCTGTAAAGTTTAAATATGTTTAATATATATAGGGAAAGGCGTATTGAAGAATGAGTGGGTGTATAAGTGTCTGAATGGATGATTTAGTACGTGAGTGACTGACTCTACAAGTGAGTGATTAAATGTATCTTACTGAATGCATGGGTTACTGACTAAACTGTGTGAATGTCTGTATCCGTCTGTCTGTTGGTTTGTAAGCGGCTGCATGGCTTTCTGAATAGCTACATGAGTGTCTACATGGGTTATTGATTGATTGTCTGAGTATCTGTATGGGTGCCTGAGTGTTTGTGTGGGTGGGGTGTGTGTGACTCTGTGCATAGATGTGTGAGTTGGTGATTCACTGGGTGCATGGTTTCAAGAGTGCATCTGTGATGGACTGTATGGGTGGGTGAGTGTGTGTATGGGTGTGTTAGTGATTGAATGTATATCTCAGTGGTACATGTGTGAGTAACTACATATGTGAAAGGCAGTATATATGTGTGTTGGAGTATATAAATGGCTATAAGTGAGAGTGTGTGATTGTGAGAGTGGCTGTATGGATGAGTGTGTACTTGTAACAGTGATTGTATAAGAGCATAAGAATGTGCTAGTATTTGTATGAGTAAGTGAGCTGGTGTGTGTATAACTGTATAGGTGAGTAAATGGGTGTGTGATTAAGTTTTTTGCATGACTGACTAGGTGTGTGAGTACCTCTATGGATGAGTGGCGGTGTGTGAGTGTTTATATAGGTGTATGAGTGCATATGATAGTCCTGTACTGAGTGACTAAGTATGAGTGACTGTACGGGTGAGTGAGTGGATGTGTGTGTAGACCTAAGAATCAGTGAGTGGGTATGTAGTTTTTGGTGTTGGAGTGTCTATGGTTTTGAGAATGGCAGTCTGTAATTTAGAGTGGGTGTATCAAAAGTTATATTAGGGTGTGAGAAGATGCATGAAATTATCACATGGATGATGTCATCAGTGATGTCATTTGAGATGTCATCAGTGATGTCACTGACCATGTCATGAGTGATGTAATATGTGACGTCATCAGCAGTGCATTGCGGGGGCGCGAGGGTGATAACAGACTTTAGTTACATTAGAATTCATTTGTTGATGGTACCATACTAATTTCAGGAATTGTGGTGTGTTCTAAGGTGATTTTACCCTGTGAAAAACCTTCTGCTGGGATATCATGAATCATGTTTGAGAGAAAACTATTTTCACATGCTTGTCCCATACAGTTTTGGAAGGTGCTCCAGAAGCTAAAATGAGAGCATATTTTCTGTAAATTCACATTATCTTTCTCAGTCATGTGAGAATGAAGTCTGACATTCTCAGTAAAACATGTACATCCAACAAGGGCAGAGACTGTCAGTTGATTCCTTTGTGTTCTACTGCAGCTTCCCAGAGTGTTCTAAAGAACAACTAGAGTGCTAACAGCCTTACTTATGACAAAAGTATGGCACACCTGAAGCCATCTTGGATGGAATAAACTGGTAACACTTAAAACATTTAATTTAAAAAGGAACAAAATGATGGGGTTCATTTTGTCATAGAATTATGGTTAGTGCTGTAGAAAGAAAAATTAGGACATGTTTCAAGTGTGATCTCAAATATCTTCCTGTTATATTTCAACGGGAGCAGCCTGTCAGTTGATGCCTTTGTGTTCTACTGCAGCTTCCCAGAGTGTTCTAAAGAACAACTAGAGCGCTAACAGTCTTACTTATGACAAAATTATGGCACACCTGAAGCCATCTTGATTGGAATAAAATGGTAACACTTAAAACATTTAATTTAAAAAGGAACAAAATGAGGGGGTTCATTTTGTCATAGAAATTATGGTTAGTGCTGTGTGAGAAGTTGGCCTGGCATATGCTGTCCACTAATTATAGTGGGCACCTTGCACCAGTCCAAATCGACTCTTATGGTAGATAGGTTAAAGACAACCTTATTGAAAGCTATCCTAGTGGTAGCTATGGAGAGCAGCCTTCAGGCTAAGTCTTGAAGGAATGTAAAGCAGCTTGTTTTACCAGTCTATAATCTCTTGAGTGACCAAATGAAAGAGCACCACACCAGGTATATATTCAAAATATATGTATTTATTACTAAACACACCCCTCTAGTCTCTTTATGAGGCTAGAGTTCGAAGTACATAGGTTATAAGATCTTAAATCATATTAATAGCACAAATACACGTTTGGGCCCTAGGGGCGTACCAAACCATATACCAATAAAGTGGTATGCGAACCACGACTGAACTAGACACTAGGCCTCGAGCCTCTAGAAGTGCTTGGACCACAAGGAACCACCCAAGGTAGTGACACAGGGGACCCACGGGAGACGCGTGCAGTGTAAATACACAACCGCGATACGCCGTTAACTTCTATGGAGAAAGTCGGGATCGGGAAAATAGAGGAAAGGGACACTTTAAAGAGGACTAGGACAAAACCCTTTGAGATCTAGGACTTTGAAGAGTCTCTACCCACGGGAGCACCGGAGTACTCGTGTTACCTCACCCAGGGAAGCCGGGTGCATAGGTGCCTTTCGGGGTCGGGTTTCGTCGTCGATTCGAATGGCGATCTGCTGCAAAGTGCTGCTGGCGGCCAAGAGAAAAGTGTCCGGGTGGATCCAAGAGTGGATCGGAGTTCTGGTGAACCTGAAAGCAGAGGGGACAGAGTCTGGGTCACTAGCCAGTGACCAGGAAGGCGATGGACAGATGCCCACCGATGTCGAGTGCTTCAGGTGCGTTGACAGTCATCTTGACTCTTCAGCCACGAGGTCCGGGAGGTGTTGTCGGTGACCAGGAGCAGGATTCGGGCTGGTGCTCGATGTTTCTCCAGTGCTGAGGTGTCGGCGACCGGATTGGACCCAACAAGCCTTGGCAACGGCAAGTCTTGAGTAAGATGTTGATCGTCGATGGTGCAGACCAGAAAGGTCTGTGGAACTTACCCAGCGAGGGTAAGTGAGGGCAGGCCTGGAGCAACCAGGATGCCAAGTAAGGAAAAGATTGGCCTTCGTTAAGGGCTACTAGCCAACGGGCTAGCGACCGCAAAGGAGCCTCATGACGCCGTACGTGGAGCTGGCTTACAGGACACTCGTGGAGTGGGGGCCAGTGATCTTCGGTGCAGGTGGTGCTGGAGGCTAGGGCTACTCGGAGCCCAAAGCACGACTTCTTAGGAGACCTAGAAGATGGTGCACTTGCAAATGTGCTCGGTGTCCAGGGGTCATGGTCTCAAGTCACCCACGATAGCCACAGGCCTCAGCTTTGCTGGGGTCTCAGGGTAGCCTCGGGGAAGTCTGAGAATCCACCTCTGGTGATGCGATGACTTCGGCGTCCGACGGGAGCTTCAGTAATGCGAACCGGACAGATGCTTCTTTGGTGCCTGCCAAGCAGGGGTGTCACTCCTTGACCCCAAGGGAGATTCTTCAGTCCTCTAATCGTGAGTAGAGCGTCGAAGGTCCAGGATTCAGTTTCAGAGTTTCGTCCAGGTATAATCTAAAGTCCTAAGGACTGGGTTCCTACCTTTATTCTAAAAATAGGGGTTGGACTACTCTGTGGCCCCACCTATGGGTGGGTCAGGGCAGAGGGGTGGCTACACCCCTTTCCCTTTGTCCAGTTCGCGCCAAAGCAGGGGCTGCAAGCCCCTGATCCGGTTTGAACTGGGGTATGCACAGGGACACCAAATGTGCCCCCAGTGCAGGACTTCAAAGCACCCGAAAGTGCTCCCGCCCAGCCCCAATACACATTATCCTGTCTGGGGAGGTGGTCACACCTCCCTGGGACAGGAAACCTATTGTCCAGGCCTCCCCTGCCGGAGTTTCGTCCAGCAGCAGGAGGCCAGACTCGTGTCTGTGGCAGCAGCATCCATTTTGTGATGCCAGGGCTCTGGAAAGAAGTTACCGGACTCGTCAGAGTTAACATGTCTTTCCCTCTAGAAGGGTGGAATGCTACCCCGCCGCCAGGATTGGCGGGGGTAGTATTCCAAGATGTTTGACACCAAACACGACATGTTTAGGTGCAGCCATTCCAAAGTTAGCATTTTACCGCGAGGATATAATGCGCTTAAGAGTATATGGTCAGGCTGCACTACAAACAGCATCAGAGATGGTCTCCGAATGCTGCAGAGGGGCCCTGCTCATGCAGGGGCACCCTCTCACATAGGAACCATGCACTCTGCCTTTAGGATTGATAAGGCCTGCCTTAGGAGTGACTTATAGGTTTCTAGGTGTGTATGTATTTCGTGATATAGGTAACCTATATCACAGTAAGGGGTGCATGCACCACCTTACCCAGGCTGCAGTAGCAGACCTGTGGTGTCAGTTTGGATGGCCTTCCAGGGGTGGCATAATACATGCTGCAGCCCCTGGCAGGCCTCTGAGGTACCTATGCCCTTGGTACATAGTATACCATATACTAGGGACTTATAAAGGCACTCCAGATCCCAATCAGAGATGTGCCTAAGGCACATGGAAACCATTTTAGAGAGGAAGCAGCTAGGCTGGGGTTCTGATTAGCAGGGCCCCAGCCAGACTAATGTCGAAAAACAGTGAAGCATCAGCAAAAAGTGGGGGTACCCATGTGAAGCAGATCCTACTCTCCTACACAACCCCCCCAAACGTAGGGACATTAAACTAACCTTGCCCAGTTAAGTCTTCATGTTCTAAGTGGAAATACCTAGAGAGTCCATCTGCATTCGCATGGTTACTCCCAGGCCTATGTTCCACTGTAAAGTCCATCCCCTGTAGGGAAATGGACCACCTAAGCAGTTTGGGGTTTTCACCCTGCATTTGTTTTAGCCATAAGAGGGGCTTATGGTCTGTCTGAACCAGGAAGTGTGTACCAAACAAGTATGGCCTCAACTTCTTCAGAGCCCAGACCACAGCAAAGGCCTCCTCTCTATGGCTGACCAACGTTTCTCTCTAGGGGTCAGCCTTCTGCTAATAAAAGCTACTGGCTGATCCTGACCTTCTTCATTCAATTGTGACAGTACAGCCCCTACCCCCAATTCAGATGCATCTGTTTGAACAATGAACTTCTTGGAGTAATCAGGACTCTGCAAAATTGGAGCAGTGCACATGGCCTGCTTGAGGTCATCAAATGCCTTTTGACAGCTAACTGTCCACTGAACCTTTTTGGGCATTTTCTTAGAAGTTAAGTCATTCAAGGGTGTCACTATTGATCCATACCCCTTGACAAATCTCCTATAGTACCCAGTCAGGCCTAAGAAGGCTCTCACCTGAGTCTGGGTAGTGGGAGCAGTCCAGTCCATGATGGTCTGGATCTTGCTCTGCAAAGGTTGAACCTGGCCTCCACCCACAAGGTGGCCCAGGTACACAACCTGACTCTGCCCTATCTGGCACTTAGTGGCCTTGATAGTCAGGCCTGCCTTTTGCAGGGCCTGTAAAACATTCCTGAGGTGGACCAGGTGATCCTCCCAGGTGGAGCTAAAGACAGCAATATCATCTAGATAAGCTGCACTATAGGCTTCCAGTCCTGTGAGAACTGTGTTCACCAACCTCTGGAAAGTGGCAGGTGCATTCTTCAGACCAAAGGGCATTACCACAAATTGATAATGCCCACTAGGGGTTGAGAATGCTGTCTTGGGCTTTGCAGTATCAGCTAGTCTGATCTGCCAGTAGCCAGCTGTTAGGTCAAATGTGCTGAGATATTTGGCAGAGGCCAAAGTATCTATGAGCTCATCTGCCCTGGGTATTGGATGGGCATCAGAGTAATAATGTAACTGGAACGGAAGTA
>CAWUFW010025382.1:0-45782 GCA_963921515.1 Calotriton arnoldi
AGCACCACGGACAACTTAAGAAGCAACACAGACAAAGGGAGGGTGTGAGGGAAGAGGCAACACGGACAACAGGAGGGTGGGAGGGAAGAAGCAACGCGGACAGCGTGAGGGTGGGAGGGAAGAAGCCACATGGAAAATAAGAGAATGGGAGGGAAGAAGCAACACGGATAACAATAGGTGGGCGGGAAGAAGCAACACTGACAACAGGAGGGTGGGAGGGAGGAAAGCAACATGGACAACTGAAGGATGGGAATTAAGAAGCAACACGGACAACTGGAGGGTGGGAGGGAAGAAGCAACACGAACAATGGGAGAGGGTGGGAGAAATAGAAGAAACACAGACAACAGTGAGGGTGGGAGAAATAGAAGAAACATGTACACCAGGAGGTGGAAGGGAAGAAGCAACATGGACAACGACAAAAGGGGAAGAAGAAAGAAGAATTTGTATCTCAATCATAGCACAAGCAGTGCAAGGACACTAATCAGAATAAAGCAATCAGTACTTCCAAACGAAAGATGAGGAAGTGAAACTGGCATGAGCTGGGCAATTAGGAAGCAGCAAATAAGAGTAACAATGTAGCCAACAAATGGTAAGCAATGAGCAGGCTCCAAGTCCCTTTTAGTAAACAAAATGGCTCACAAGCGACAGCGCATGCGTTGCCTTTCAGGCGATACCTAAAAATGTCATGGAAAGTGCCACTGTAATGTTTGTACAAAGTCTGAGCAAACATTTGACAATAGGTCTTTCACAAGAACGTGCAGACATCCTAGCAGTGAAAGAGGTAATGTTGGAAGCTAGCATAGCTCATGCCCCAGCACCATGGGGCCGGCTTCTCCTCTGCCGATTCAAGCTGCCCCTCATGGTGGTGACTCCCCCGTCATAGACCCAGAGACCCTACAGACCCCAGAATAGGGATGACGTGTGGTGTGATGCCAGACAAAACTGTAAGAAGCCTGCAAAAGGTAAGGAGGGTTGACACCTGCCCCAATGATGGCCACCACGTTTGCTAAGCTGGGCTCTGCAGCCCACAGGCCATATGGGTTGCACATGATGCCGCAACTAGTACAATTTTTTTAAACAAAGCAAGGTGGCCTGTAAATTCTCACTGATTAACCCAATCCCAGTCCTGCACAAGAGAAGGCACAAGTTTCGGTGCCTGGTGCCACTGACTATGTCGCTCTGCCCTCAAGCAGAATCACACTGCCCAGAACAAAAGGCCTGCTGTGGATGCTGACCAGGCTTGATCATGCTCAGATGCCCACTCTCACGTGCTAACCCCCGGTGACCTTGTCAACGCAGTACTCTTTTGATGCTGCAGAGAGTGCATCACTGAGCCATGAACGAGCAGACACAACTGTTAAGAGGGACAAAGATAGTTCTACTATGTCCTCTCCCAGCACCAGGACCCACAGCAACACAAAGAGCACAGAAGCCAGTTGCCTGCACACCTGTGAGGCAGATGAAGAAAATCAGACCCTGTTCTCAACCACGGTCGATTACACACTTGTGGCAAAGAAAACTCCCATGGTCTCTGCTCCAATTTCTACGACTGGACCATTTGGCATTGACTCTGTATCAAATCAAAGTGTAAGCCATCCACGTACTCCTCAATCTCTCCCCTAGTGTCCCAAAGCAACCATCCTGACAACCACCATCAGTCACCATGCAAGCCCTAATATCCATACGCAATAAAAACCACTCATCTCATGCCTAGCATGGTCAGAGGATGCAATCTATTCAGGTGAAGCAGTCAATCCCTCACTAGCACTGCCCTGACAACTCAAAGGCCCACAGGGAAATTAAGTCCATCCCAGCTTCTGTGTTTTACATCTAAACAGACTCCAGGTCCACACAGTGTGAGGTTGACATGCACAGATGCAAATGCCAAATGTCCTCTTACCCTCAGTTTCTGTCACATGATACACAACCATCAAGGCAGAAACCAACCCCTGGCCCTCATCATAGTGACAGCTGGAGTGAAGATGCTCTGCTCACAGAAGCCTTTGACGCTGCTATCTTTCTGCATAGCTCAGACCAAATCTCAACATCAACGGTTCCACCAGTAACTGAGCACTTAATCTAGATCTAGTTTCAAGGGCAAACATGGTTTCTTGTCATCTTGTATCTGAGAGGGAGTGAGAAGTTCTCTTTTGTTAGCTCATAGTGCCCTGCTCAGACTGGACGATGGAAGAGCTATAACAGAGCAGAGCTTACATCGCAGAGAAGACCACTCCTGACCAAGTGGCATCTCACCACTGAACTGGTACCGATGACACTGTACCAGTCCTGCTCTGGCGCTCCCTGATGTGGTCATCAGTCTAAGAGTGACTCACACTCTGAAGTCAGACAGATTTTTAGTCCTATGCAACGGAGGTAACTCCTAGACATATCCATGGCAAGGTGATGATCTGAACCAACTACAAGACCATCAATGATCAATACACTCACCTAATCCCTAGCTGGCATCCAGCACACTGTGACCATGATGCGTCTGAGAAGATGCCACTAGAATTATGCGACTGGGCAGCCGCTGTGATTTTCGCATAATTCTGCATGTGCCGCATTTACCACATAATCCATCATCTGCTGCATAATCTGCAGACTTTAACAACAAAAAAAGAATTTCTAGCTCACATGGTTCAAAAGTTACAAAAAATGCAGCAGCACATGTTGCCGCACAGTGGAAGGCCTTTTGCAAAGCTCAACTGGTCACTCGTCTGTTTCTTAGTGTCATATTTGGGTGTTAAACTGGCACTAATGAAGTGCAACCAATGCCCAGAAAGTGGTACCAAGTTTTAAAATGACAAAATAATGAAGTAATACTATTACAAAATGTGCTGCATTATGCCACATAATTTGCTTTTCTTGCCGTACAATCGACTCAACACTGCTGCATAATTTGGCCCTCTCCTGCCACATAATTCCAGTGGCCCAGTCTATAAGCAAACGGGCAGTTGTTCATCAATGGCCTTCAAGCAATCCAGAAGCAATCCGTATGCAGTTTTCGAGCAGCATAATAAAGGTGCATCCTCAACAGAGATGGACTTCGTGGTGCTCGATGCAGGGATACAAGATTCGGATGTCGTCCCCAAGGACAGCTAGAAAAGATCAGCATGTGCCATTTATGTTCCCGTGACCTTTGCAAGCAGATTTCGGAAGTCAAGTATCTCAACTAATGCCACATGGTTACCACGCTATTGTGCATCACATGATGTACTGACTACCCTCCAAGAATGCCATCAGAAATGCACTGCATGTGAGAATTTGACACCTGATCCATGTGGATGTGCAACTTGATGAAGGCCATGAGCTGTCAATTTGGTGGTGGGGTAGAACTACCCTTAGTGTTGGGTATTGGCCCGCCACATATGCCATTGTGCGAGTGAGGATGAGAAGCTATTAACACACCGGACATGTCAGTAACTGCGTTTGAGCTGTGAGTCACAAAAAAGCCTAACTCAGGAACCAACTCAATGCCCTTGTTTCACCTGCTATGTCTTTAATTTGCGGTCCACCACAGACCTGCTAGAGCACTAGGAAGACTGTTAAGACTACTGGCGGTGGTGTATTGTTGTTCCATTTTCCCCCATTGGATTACATGGTCTCTTGTTATAGGCCGGACTGTTATGTCCATGAAGCGCTATCTGTTACATGACCACAATGTAGGAGGGCCGCTACTCACACACGTACACTAACATGCTTTTGCAAAGTCATTTGACTGGGCTAATAAATGGAAGAATCATGCCGGTGTGGACACTTTAGTAGGGGTGTGCAAAATCTGCGAAATTTCAGTTCACGTAATTATGAGAAATGATGGCAAAATGATGTGAAATTACGTGTAATGACGCAAAATGAAAAATTACACCAGCATGCTTTGAATTTCGCCCAGGCCTACACCTTAGTTAATAACAACTCTGGTGCTGGTATCCCTTCTTGCTGCCTGACCGCCAATATGACACCGAAACCTTTTCATCTAGAACGTTGAGTGTTTTTGATAACCAGTACTCTTCTGTAGCTCTCATAAGAGACTACCCCACTGAAACAGGATGCGTCAGCGACGCACGCAGAGCACATCGGCCATCTTGGGATTTACGTCGGAAGCCGTTGAGCCCTCATCTCCTCCCTGTCGCTCTCCCACGCCATTCACTTCATCCAGAAGGACAAACAGGGTGTGAAGCATTTCACCTCTCCCATTCTCTGCCTTTAAGTCGGGCAGAATTCCACGCGCCCGCCTCGGCTTCACCTTGCCTGACGCGCTATTATCCGCAAATCCTTTCCCGCCTGCCAGTCACTGTCAGGCCCCTTGTCATCTGACGCCTCTCCCTGAAACTTTCCACTTCCTCAGCAAACTGCATTCTCACGGTTCAGGTCGTTTTATTGGGCAATGATTCAGTGAAAGTTTCCACGTGCCTCTCTACTGCAGGGCCGCCCGTCTCATAGCATCAAGATGTGCTCGACCAGTTCTCCTGCTGTTCAATGCAACTGACACCCTTTATAATCTGGGGGTGCACTTATCCATTCATCCATACACCTGCTCACGGTTGGACAGCCCAAGCAGGCCTTACAGAGTATTCTGGCGTGGGGGTCATGGGGTAGCACTCAGGGCTGGATGGGTAGAATGATCTGCCTCCATCCAACCCTCGGTGGGCGCAGGGTGGGGTATGGGGGGAGGAAAGTACACAATTATGTTTGTAGACATATACATGATTAGTTGCTGTATAGATGCAGTGCTCCCTGGTACCATGTCAGGCCCTAAAAGATTGGAATATTTCATTAGTGCCCACAAGAACTCCTGTAAAAAACCTACGGCCATTTAGACAATATTACAGGCAAAAAATAATGTAAAATAATATGTGGGATCATTTTTGGGGTGAGTGTGCCCACCTCGCGCTGAAACACAAGAGGATCAAACGCACTAGCTAGATGTACTCTATGGCAGTATGATACTTCCAGTTGTTTGTCGGAATATACATAACAAAAATATTGCTGCGACATAAATATTGCGACTTAAATGATCGTTAAACATATTGTTCCATTGGGCATAGATTTTCTATTAATTCCATTTGGGTGATGTTTTTGTCCACAATAGCAAGGACACAACGTTTTAATCAGATGATACTCTGGCACCCCACCCCTGACAGCCTACACCAGTGCCAATAACACACAGTCTCCCAAAAACTCGCACACCCCAACACAAACTGCCTCTTGCTCAACAACAGTTGTTTACATCCTCTTCTAGAACTTCTCTTAACAAGCAAGAAAAGAAAATCCGGCCCACTCCTGCAGTAACTATTTTTCCGCAAGATCTCTCCTACCTTAACAGTTCAAGATGCCCCCATCTATCCACAACCATCATTTCTTCATCTTGTTCAGAGCCCCCACCCGCTTTCCCAGCGTCCCCTTTCCACTAGTTTGCCCGCCTTGAGAAAGGCGGGACATAAACAAGCTAAGCAAATCCAACACACCCGCTCCCTTTTCAAGAGAAACCTGTACCTCTTAACTCTCAGAGTTGGACCCACAGGGCTACGGGTAAACAATGGCAGCCAGCCAAAAATCCCCCTGACAAATGCTAGTGGTTCTAATTTGCCCTACAGGGGCCCCCCGACTAAACACCACAACACAAGGAATACTATACTATCAACCTCAAGGGCAAACTGGGCTTTGGTGTCCTTTTCAAAATGCATCTTCTCCTTTATGGACTATTTGAAGAAATGCCCACATTAGGAAACTTCATTCATCCCTAGTTCATACCCTCTGTGAAGAGTCAGAACTACTGAAGCTGATACAACCAGTGCCCACCAGCGTAGCCGGTCACACACTAGGATCTTTTTCTGAGAACATCTAGACCTCACTCTAACCAAACCAACTCATAAGCTGAAGTGACAACTAACATATCCACTTCACCCTACCCTCAAATACCAAATCAACCAACCTTCGCAGTGTCAAAGTTCCGAAAAGGCGACAAACTCAAAAAGCCTCACCTCGTGCACTATGAAGCACCACCACAATTACTATCTTACGTAACTGAAGCACCTCACAGGCGCCACACACTTAGTAGCTTTAAACTTGAGCACTCGCTGTAGGAGCAAACAATCTGCTGGACTGTCCTGCTTGTATATTTCCATGAAAGCAGCATCGGAAAAATATATTGAGAGATAAACAAGCACACTTCTGAAATAAAAACCACACAAGCCACAATCTCTACTAGATAAATTACTCTTCACTAACAGCACGTTCCTAGGCCAGTAAAAATGAATCCATCAACTAATTCGTTTCCAGCTCTTCCTCTCATTACATTCCACCACCCCAAAATACAAATCACTCAATCAAGTCTGCCATACAACATCTTCCCTGTTCTAATGCTGAATAACTATGCAATCATCACCACCCACAGCCAATTTCAACAAGACATCTGCAAGGAAGACATTACACAAGATTCAGTACAGAGACATAGGAAGAAACCCACCCTGTGACAACATCCACCCTGCCACACAGTCATCCAAGTGAGTAACATACTGTTTAAAAAACAGGCAACCTGTAAAGAGTAGGTACCATTTAGGATAGGGTACTGGAACTTTGCAGCAATGGAAGACCAAAATCTGCAGCAGTGTTGACTAAATTACGTGGCAAGAAAACACAAATTATGCAGCACCACGTGACACACTCTGTGGCTGTATTAATTCATTATTTTATCATTTTAGCAGACATCAGTAAAGTCTACACATAGGTTATAAATACAATTTAACATATAAAAACAATAATCAGCAACTGAAAGGTGACCTGTTAACCTCAGCAACGTGCCCTGCCACTTAGCAGCACTACATGTGGTCTTTTTTTAAAGTTACTTTTGATGAGTTTGAGCTAGAAACAATTTTTGAGTGAAATCTGCATATTCTGCAGGAAATGGTGCATTACGTGGCAAATGTGATAAATCTTGAGTTGTGGGGAAAAGGGCCACATCCGCATAATCACATAATTCCAGTGGCCCCCAACCATAGGGCTTCTTGTCATTGCAAGACACCACATGTTTTTTACAAGACAGATAAACTGCCTAGGGAATAGCTTGGTTTTTATTTCTAAAAAGCCAAGAGACTCTCCAGGGACCATAAAATGGAAGAGAATCCCAGGCAATGCACGAAAGACACCCTTCATCTTGTTTAACTTTGGAACGGTCATGAGGTTTTAATTGGGAGACCTCAAGTTGTGAATGGAAGCATGTTGCAAGTAGACATGCTACCTTCTAAAAACGAATTCACTACTCTGGTTAATGACAGGAAATACACTGATATAACCGAAAAAGTACAGGATATCAACACATTCATTCTGCTACAGGAGCGGGATAAAAGGAGAACAATGGCTGAACCAAAATACTAGAGATACTACAGAAGAGAAAAAGTCTATCAGCTGACATTGATAGCTTATGATGTATATCTTTTTGATGGTAACAAGGACATAAACACAGTCCTTTAGCACTTTTTGTATAAACTGGCTCTAATATTGCTCCAGATTGGTTCCCCTGACAGCTTTCCAGACAAATACACACAAATCCTACAAATCTATCAAAAACAGAAAGGACTATTCTGGAGAAGTCCTCTTAAACCATTAGTCAATTGGTCTAAACTTGTGATAACAAGTTGATGGGCACTAGAAGCCACAGGCCTGTTGTTTGTACTCACTGTTGTTAAATAACAAAGTCAAAATACATCAGTGGCAAAAAGATGGGTTCTAGTGCTTTTATTCCGAATTAAATTATTGGTGATGTTGCCCATGATTCAAGATATACATATTACAAAACAGTGGTTATATGGGGCCATATGTACGAAGGCCCAAAGGTGCGAATCACAATTTCGGGCCGTTAGAAAATGCAAAATGACATTTTGAAATGTACGAAAGGCATTTGCAGTGGTGCAAAATGCAATTCCTACCTAGTAGAAATTGCATTTTGGAAATCGCAAAATAGGAAATCGCAAATAGGGATTTCCAAATTGCAAATCCCTAACTGCATGTACAACAGATTTTCTAATTGCGACTAGTCGCAAAATGGCCATTTACCATTGATTCGGATCAGGTGGTAGCCAGGTGCAAACTATAAAAATGCACCCAAAATGCATCAGGTTCTTTCACAATGGCGGCTTTGTACATTCAGTCAAGGATGAGGATTTTGATTGGGAGGCAGAGAAGGAGGAGGAGACAGGAGAGGATATTCAGGGTGAGGGTCACCCTGTTTGAACAGACTGAGGAGGAGATGTATGAGAGGTACAGACTCAGTAGTCGGTTGATACTTGATTTCATTGCTGAGTTAGAACCCCAGCTACAGGCCCCAACACTCAGAAGCACCACAATACCACTACATGTGCAAGTATTGTGTTGCCTGCACCTCTTAGCTTCTGACCATTACCAGGGGGTCATATCAGTGGGGGGGGGGGGTCACAAAGTGCCTTTTCTAAGTTCTTTCGCAGGTTTCTGGACATCATGCTGAGCAAAGTTAACCAATATATACCATTCCCCAATAACCCCGATTGTTGCAACAAACCAAATTAATGCTCTAAAGGGGAGCACAGTTCCCCAAAGTCATTGGCTGTGTTGATGGCACACATATTGCCATATGTCCCCCCCCTCAGCAACTGAACACATATACAGGAACAGGAAAAGCTCAAACTCACCCAATATGCAGGTAGAATGTGATGCCTCTTGTATCATAACAGACCTTGTGGCTAGATTCCTAGGCAGCACCCACGACTCATTCATGTTCCGCCACAGTGAAATACAAAACAGACTGTCATAGGGTGAATCTGGCGATTGTTTCCTACTAGGTAAGAGAATCGCAGACTCAATGAATATTGTGGCCAGGACAATGTGTGTAATGTGACCTAATAGTGTTCCTTCTCAAGCTGTTAAGGTGACAGTGCATATGCCTTACGTCCCTGGATACTGACATCATACCTGACTACAAGGACAAGAAGTGAAAGGCAGTACAACAGGGCACACAAGACTACGCGTTCTATCACAGAGGGGACCTTTGGGATCCTGAAGTCCCGGTTTTGCGGCCTCCACAAGACCAGCGGGGCACTACTGTACAGACCGGATACATGCTGCAAGATCATACGCCACAATATTGCAATAAAAAGGGTCTGCACGACATCCCCATAGAGCCTGATTCTGACTCGGATGATAATTTACCACCACTGCAGGTGCAGCATGAGGGTACGCGTGCAGCAGAGGGGCGTGCACGAAGCACAGAGATCCCCAACAACTATTTCTGAGGTGAGAGTAATTAAAACATCTAATAATGAGACATCACACATGATGGTAATGCTTGGTGCATAATTGAGAGACCACCTTTTATTCAGGTAGCAACATTGTTTCACTCAAGGATCAACTGTATCCTTTTGGATATAACATTGTTTATAAAAAAAATAAAAAAGTAATGCCATACAAAAGTAAGGCAACTCATTCCTCCGAACAATGGTTCACTTCTTTCGGCCTCTGGGGATGGGTGCCTTGTCAGCAACAATGGGCGGTGGGACTGTTGACATGTCAGTCCCAGAAGTGTGTCGGTGTGAACGTCTGGAACTGCAGGCCTCCTGAATGGACGTGCCACTGAGGCTAGAGCCCTCTTTGCTCTCAGGTGAGGGCAGGATGTTGTGGATACAGAGGTTGCGGGTCTGGTTATTCTCAAGGGCTGTGGTCACTTGCACTAGCCCACGTGCAACGTCCTGACAGCAGTGGCCCATGGCAGTCTGAATGTTCACAGTCCGCCTCGCTAACGTTGTTGTGGCTACTGCCAAGGGGTTGATGGACCGGGTGAACGATCAAACCTTGTCAGGTACTGCGTGTGCCTCTGTTCCTGCACATGGTGCTCCTTCTCCATTACTGCTAGCCACCAGTCCTGACCTTTCTCCAATTCCTGCATCGACTTAGACATTCGTAGCAGATGCCTACTGACAGTCCATATTTATTTTGTCTGCAGGTGCTGGAAGGAGATGATGGACCTCTCTAATTCACCATACACATGGGAACTCTTTGCTTGGCAGTTGGAGTAGGGATGATGGGCTGAGGGGATGGTGGTGTTGTGTCCTCAATGACCACATCAGTGTCAGTAGCCCCTTCGGCTGCAATGGCTCCTGACACATCCAGGCTGTGACCTGTTTGAAATGCATGTAAATAGTTTGTGTAAATAAATGGTTAATGTTTGCCCACAATGATGTTGTGACTCGGTTTCATGTGTTTGAGACATGTTTATGTTGTACAGATATGTTTGGTGTAGTCATCAGCACACAGTACAGCAAGCAACTGATGTGTACTACAACTCCCATGATGCATTGCCAGGGTGGGGCAAGCATCTTAATGGAGTTATTCGTGCTATGATGTATGATATATGGATTTGCTAACATGTTTTGCTAGGTAAGTAAAGGGAAGTTGACTTACCTTGCCTGGTGCCTGCTGGATTGGAGGTGTTAATGTCAGCTACTCCCACCACACTCTCTTGCTGCAGGGTCCCCTCTATGACTTCCTCCATGGGAGTTGGAGGGGGGTGTTTTGAGGGTCCTCCACCTGTTCTACGTCCATTAGCCATCCTGATGGCCACCTTCTCCCTCGTGCAAGACCTCAGGTCATACCACCTTTTGCGGATCTCTGGGATGGTCCTCTGGGTGACTCCTAGGGAGTTAACCTTCTCCAGGATGCTTGTCCAGATCCTTGTCTTTTGGCTCTCAGGGACTGTGAAGGAGGCCTTCCCAAACAGTTGGTCCATATGGGAGACACATTCTTCTGTCAGGAGCTCCAGCTCCTTCTCAGAGAATTTCACTTTCCTGTCCCTGCTTCCAGAGTCCTTGTTCCCATCTTCTGTAGCCATGGTGTTCTCCAGAAATGGTGTGATGCACTGGCAGTAGTGATGCAGGAGCACCAGTTACTTCCAGTACCTTCTTAGGCCTCTGGGTTGTGGCCACACCCTATATTTGTAAACGTCCTGGTCTGACATCATCATTCTGCATCCAGAAAGTTCAGTTTTTTAATTTGCGATTTCCTATTAGGAAATCACAATTTTGCAATTTCCTATTTGCGAAATCGAATCCATAGGAATCACTAATTGTGGAATCTGCATTTACATACATACTGTTTTGCGATTCCCAAATAACAATTTCTATGGATTCGCTATTTGGAAATCGCAAATCTGAAATTTCATACATATGGCCCATGGTCTCTTAGAGTGCCCAGTCTGCTCCATATCACAGCAATTTTAACTTAAATATAAATAAATACTCACATGTATCACAATATATTGCAATAAAGATGAATTTGTTGTTAGGAGGGTAAAGTAACAACACCCTCTGCTGAGTAAAATATGAAACTCCTGAACCATAAAAAAGCCTTACCATGAAATCAGTAACGCAGCCTTATTTGTCTGCAGCGCAATGTGTAACATACTCCACCACCCTCATGCATTATGCGGTTCAGCCTTTGCTATATAAATATCCCAAAAACAATAAACACATAAAAAAAATTAACTTGATGACGATCTCACCTGTGGTGCCATAGACACATCCAAACCTAGCCAGAAAGCAAGGTTTTTCAACACCACAGCCTGTGAGGGGCATTCACCAATCTCTTGTGACTCAAATGTAGAGATTCTGAGCTTGATAAACTACAACCAAAGCAACGCTTGAGTTTATAGTCGATCCCAGCTAGTCACTCTCCGTGCAGCAGGTGAAACCTAGCGGGTGTTCTCTGCATCTCTACAACCTAGTACCCTGATCTTGGTTCAGCCAACACAAAATGTAGGTGTCACCAGCGCTGAAGTGCCAGAGGAAGGCAAAGGAGCAGATGAGGGAAACTGAATGAAGAATCTGCTATGTAAAGGGGTCATCTAGTGCAGAGAAAAAAAACTGTTCTTTACCCAGTCCGGCATTGCCAACAATCATCAGTAAGCATTCTAGAATGTCTCTTTCTTTGATGATGTCTGCTTTGGATTTTAGGTGATTTGTTACATAATTCACCAAATGGCCACTTTGATAGGACAGGCCAGAGGGGATGCCCTGTGCAGCATCCTGTAGAAGTAGACTCGCATGAGACAAGGAAGGGAGGGAACAAGAGCAATGGTGTAATTCCTTCCCAAGAGGAAATATAGGAGGCCACTAAGTCCTGTTTATATAATGCTGGCTTCAGTCATGTGGATTGGAGTACCGTGTTGGTAGCCACTGGCAGACTTAGCAATGGCACCACTTGTCACTGCTTCAAACATAGAACTGGCTGCTCTCTGGTACCAAAAACTAGCACAGGAGTGTGTTCAGACGTAATTGTCCGATGGAGGAGCTCACCTATGAAGGCAGCTGTGTCAGGCCTAAAATTAGAATCTTGAGGAGATCAGGGATGTGAAACTAAGGCTTTTTTATGAACAGGTGGGGTCACTGGAGAGCTCTTCAGGGACCTAAAACCACCCCTGAGCCGAAAGAAGAGCTTGAGATATTAGTTCACCGTGGGGTGATGATTGGAGCATTTCCCTCCAAGGGTCTTTAGAAGATCCAGATGAAGGAGCATCCGTGTTTCACCACGGGGCAAGTGTACTGAAGAGGTGCAGAAAAGTCCATCTCATGCACCGGCTCTAAAGTCGAGGAGGTGGTGAAGCATTAGGTTTTGCAAATCTTCTGCACCTCTTTAGTAAGAAAAAGATACAAACATTCACACAAGGAGGAAGTGACAGTGGTGGATCGCGAAGCCCCCAAAGGGTCTTTAAAACATGATGCGGGTTAACTAATTGTCTGCGTAACTACATAGTATTTTTAAGGCCGCTAATAAGTGCTTAATTTTTGCCGGTGTTTGCGGAACCGGTAGTTAATTGTTAACACCGGCACTTACTTATGACACTCAACCATATGGTGGCGCTGTCTCCCTAGTTTTGTACAAAGCTCATCAGTTTAACAATTAAATACACATTTAAAAAACAATTCTAGAGCGTCCAGGACATTCTTACTGCTTTCAGTGGCCTGGAATTGTCAAACTGTCACATTTATAGGAGTGCGATGTTTAGTAGGGAGCATTTATACTTGCATGTGGCAGTGATGGTAGTTCCAGTCGGTAGTGCAAGTTGCAGTGGCCTCCTGAGCAATACTTTGGCCCATGGTATTTGTTTATTGTACTGGGTTACAGTGCCAGAGTTGTTACATATTCATCTTTTCTACAGAAGGCTAGGCAAGTCACCACTTGTGATCAAGGCATTTAGTCATTTGTTTTCCCATGAAATAAGGGTGTGAACCACTTGATTTATGTCACAGCCAGAGGCTCTGTACTTTGCATGAGCGGCCCACATTATCAAAGACAACAGCAATGGTAGAATTCAAATGGCAGAACGAGTCCGCGTGAAGTCCAAGAGCCAATGAAGAATACGTCTTTTAAATTGGAGAAATGTTTTACAAGGGTGGGCCACCCTGGAGGACTCTGCGGGACACACTTTGTGTGAGGGGTTGCTGGGCCCTGCCCCGCTAGGAGGGGTTGCTGCGCCTTTCCTCTATTGGCATCCGCTACAGAGTTTCCAAGCCAACTCCTACTGCATATTGCGACATACTGGCACTATAGGAATTCTCACACTCTGTCACTGGGGAGCCTGTATATCCTTGGAGAGGTAGCCAGCATGCCTGAGGCCAAAAACGCCTGACCATCAACCTTCAAAAATTAAAAGCCCACCGTTGACCAAGGCTTTGGTGGCAGCTTGGCGAGTAAATGCACTGTTGTATGTTGTCTCCTGTGACTCATTTATGTGGCATAATATTGCAAAATATCGACTACCACTATGCAGTCAGGGAAAGTATACGTAGGCAAATATAGATTTACTATTCTCAACTCCACATCTACTTACTTTGACGATGAAGTGGTAGCAGATGATCAAGGTGCAATACTTGTGTACATCAATATTTTGACCTCAGTGTTGTGATTCCCTCCCATCGTATGCTGCTATTCTTAAGGATGCCTGGGTTTCTTGGAGCCTACTGGAGCCTGCCGAGGCATATCCTCCACTCTGCAAGCTAACTAGAAGAGGCGTGGGAGGCACCTTCCTCGCTTTCGTGTTGGTATAAAAACTTTGCATAATACACCGAAGGGAGATCTAGAGGACACAACGTCAAAAGCGCCCTCCACTCAAAGCTTCACTCAAAACAAAAAGCCCTTGAAACTCACACACTGGGGTTGTTCCTAGAAAAATATTAGAACCATTCCCTCCTTAAATATAGAATAGGGGGATCACTTGATTGTATATTGGATGTGTGAGACGTATCAAGATCTTTCTGTTTTGGATAAAATCTTTACATACCTGTGGCTGTAAAACTGCTCAGTTTTGAGTACGAGTTCCCCTCACTCTTGTTCTCGGATAAGGTTTCCACTTCTCTTCTATATCACTAATAGACTTTGTACGACTTAGCAGGGCCTACCTAGCTGTAGGGTACTGACTAGGCCTGGGCGTTGAACTCTGCTCCGTTCACGGAGTTTTCCGTACTCCACAGAGCACGCGGAGTTCCGAAGGAGCAGAGTTTTTTCCGCGTTCGCCAACGTTAAGTTGGCGAGCATGAGCGAGGAAAATCCAACGCTAGACCACCTCTTGGCGAGATTTCTCAGCACGAGCAGTCGTGGATGGCCGCTACTACTCACATTGACAGACCGTCCATTTGCATTAAGGAAGCTGCAGCTGGAGTAGAACTTCTACTCAAGCGGCAGAAAGAAGCAGCTTCCTCTTGTGCTGTGCGTGGTGCTGTTCATGCTGATTTTACAGCACGGGACAAACACCCGCTAAAAATCAGTGCACGATGTAACTCACTCCGACGCATGCGGAACTCTGCATAGAGCGGTGCAGTTTTTTGTCACTTCGCGGTCACAGGCCTAGTACTGACAACATCTAACTTACAGTGATCTGTTTTTGATCTTGCCATTGTCAAAGACCTATTGTGTACATGCTTACTATTGGTTGGCTTTCTTGTCAATGTCATTTACTTGCTTCCTACTCAATGGATTTCATGCCTCTTCATAGGTTTGTCCTTCCCCTTGAGCATAGCTTCTTCACCATGCTTTTAATTGGATAATTTACATTCCTCCACGGCTTCTCATCAGAAAACTATTTTTCATTTTTCTTTCAGCATTCTAGTGAAGTACATAGGGCTTCATACTCTCTCTTTCTCTCTTGTGTGCCATCTCCCACTTCACATTCTCCACCCTGCATGATACCCCAAACTCGTTTGTTGCTTCCCCAGCCCATCTAGCTTTTTTTTTTTTTTTGCAGGAGGTGCACGCCTTTTTTATCATTGCTTTTTTTTGCTGATACCCTTCAACCATAGAAATTGTTGTGACTCCTCCAAATAAAGCATTTCTCCTCACTGAGCGGCTCCAGGCTAGTTTGTAAAAGAACAATTCATTCATGGCTGCATATTTCAGTCCAGGAGTCTCTGTAGGGCGCCCACCGAACTTTTTTTTAAGGAGGCCTATTCAAGATCGTAAATAGACACTAAACTCTTGGTTTATGTGCATCTTCCCTGAACATCTATACTGCGGCTGACAGAGCAAGCACCATGAAGGGTGACTAGATGAGGACTTATCACAGACCTACGGCTACTGCTCAGCCCTGTTTTTGACAAAGACGTCCTAGATTTCGAAGCATTGTTCGTCTGACGTGCGTCGTCCAAGCGTTTCCGGATTCTGGATACATGTTCTTTTGTTAACTACCCATATTGAAAAGAAAGGCCCAGGCCCTCTAAAAATCCCTTTTCAAAGAATTATTTTAAGGACTGCGAGGGGTGGGGAAATAATAGAGAAGCTGAGTTAGAAATCGGAGGGTGGAGCAACGAACACGCTTGAGGCCGTTGGGGTGGGGGTTAAAACTAGTGCTTAATTTGAGCCGGTGGTTTCCGGTGCTCAGAACCGGCATTTAATTGACAACACCAGGACTTATGACAACTACCACATGGTGGCGCTGTTTGTGAAATATAGAGATGACCACGACAACAGTTAAATTATTAAGCAAATAGACATTAAAACAACTAATACCTGCCTCTCAAGCCGTTCTTATAGCTTTGGGGGGCCTCGAACAGTCTGAATTGTCACACTTGTAGCAGTGTGATGTCTAGTAGTTGTGTAAGTACTGTCATTGGCAGCGAAGGCAGTGACAATGGGTGGTGCAAGCCAGGGTGACCTTCTGACAAGGGCCCTGGCACTTGTTTTTTTTTTTACAAATTAATCATTGGTTAAAACGCCATGGTGGGGGAAGCAGCAAACAAGAGCTCATTGAGAGCTTACAGAAAAAGAAACAAAATGGTAAAAGTCATTCCATCAAAAGGATGATAAAGAAGCTATGCTCCGGGGGAGGGACAAGCACATGAAGTGGCAGGAAACCCATTGAACAAGAAGCAAACAAGAGTGACTATTCGGGCCAACCAATGGTGAGCAATGGGCTAGCTCTAAGCCCACTGTATGTTTAAGTTAACATCAGACAGCTAAAGGCTGTCTGTAGGTGAGACCTAAAAAGGCTATATGGAACGCACAAGTTTCGTTTTTTTATAGAAATAAAGAGTGAATTCAGCCTAATGCTGTTATATCGGATAACACAACAATTTCATTTAAGTTAATCAACTATTCTGACTTGCCTTTAATAGACCTTAACACAAAACAGGGGTTGCAATCAAAGAATACCAGACATGGTTAATCACCTCTGTGTCTGGACTCAAACCTCCCCAGCCTACCGGACTATTGTATTCTACCACCACTTCGCCAAGTGCTCTGACGTAACCGAAAAGAGACTCCGAACCCTCGCAAAACCAAAGCCGATGAATAGAAATAGAAAAAGACCTTGCACATGCAGCGCTCTAGAAACTTAATAAATAGAAGCAAATGAACTCGCAGCATTAGCCCTATTCACAACCAGAAACCATAAATGCTTCTTTGCACAGTCAGATAAAAATGCAGGTTTTACTCATTGACAATAGCTTTTAGAGACCTGTAAGACAATAGGCATCCAACTTTGTGGGGAAAAATAAGACAATCCTTCCTCAAATATGAACTACTTCGAATGTTAAGCTAAAGCTAGTTTTAAATGGCACAAGTATGCAAATCCAAACTCCAGATACTTTCGCCTTCCAGATTACTCTGCTATAAACTGAAAATATTTCAGACAAAATAAGGCACGTGCCGACGGTCTGTAAACCATTCACGCATGCGTCACAAAGAGATTCTCTTTTGCGTCAGCTTGCACTTTGTACTTCCTCGTTCGATAAAAGATCGGTAAGTGTTTGTATAGAATGCACTGCAAAGTGAATACCCTTTAGCACCCCTAGTAAGGTCAAGGAACTGAGCCACACGTAGGGAATATGAATGGCCTAGAGTCACCCAATGTAATCAAGTGCGGGAGCCGAAATTTAATACATCAGCCATGATGCTGATAAAGTGAACATCATTCTTTTCCACTGGGTGTGTATAGCTTGGTGGGAGTGGCAACAAATGGCACAGCCCTGATAGGGTGTAGGCAGAGCAACACGTCCAGTATGACATGCACCGTATTATGCAAACATGTATTCTTTACTATGTGAAGGGTACAACATGACATTTCACATGAAATGTACAATGAGAGAATGCAAAATCTGAAATCTATTAGGAGGAAAAATGCATCGTGTGATATACACTGTGATATGTACAATAAGGTAGTTGGCATATGCAATAAACAAAGTGACATACATATGAAATGTTCAGCGTGCTTACACAGATATAATCATGTGCAGTGTAACGGGAGCACCATGCATAGAGGTGAGTCTAAAGATGATTCAGTTCCTAGTGTGCACAGTTTAAGATGCTTAAAATAAATGCAATTGTGTTCAATTTGCTTGCCCTTCGCCTCCTCTGGAAATCCGATCTGCTGCGGAGGACCACAGACAAACCTTTTCTTCAATGAGGCCAGTGGCTCCCATGCCACACATAGGGGCCGATTACGATGTGGTGTGGAAACTTTCCGCCCGAAACCGTCTCGGAATCGGATCCGACTGACTCACGGTCAGCGGATCCGCCCGAGCGATTACAATGTGACCGAACAGTGTTCGGTCGGATTCCCATTGATTCCTATGGGAGCCCGGGTTCCGCCCGACAACACAGGCTCCTATGGGGAAATGGGGTGTTTGCAGAAAAGGTCTTTATTCGTGATGCCCTCACAAGCAACATCAGGTGTAAAAAAAACAACACAAAACTGTACACACACTTTGCAGACCGCAACCATACCACCAACGATCTGTCATGGACTATCCTGGAATCATTCCCACAGGTGTCCAAGGAGGCCCTCTTTAGAAAAGAGCAAAACTGGGTTTTCAAATTGTCCTCGCACACACGAGGTCTTAATGATGACATTCCCTGGGCTGAACTCAACCGCCCGTGATTAACCTGCGATACTTTCCAAACCTGACCATTCACACACCTTTGACTAGTTGTCTCACTAGATTCCACACCACCTTTACTTAGACTCCATTAGGGACCAACATTACGCGTCAGGCACAATAGGCACTAACAGACTCAGTGCACTACGCACAACCTACCTGCCCTTGTCCTTATTCTTCCAGGACACATGGCACGTACTATCTCTCACGGGTGACCCCCAGATGTAACAACATGGGAACATATAATACCGTAGGTCCCTAACAATCGTACATACACTTAGTTTTAATTGGCCCGCCCTGTGCAATACCCCGTCTCTTTATCATTTTTGGTCACAAGGGACACTTCCTAATAATCTAGTCCCCTTTCTATAGTGGACCGACAACGGGCTTCCCTTAACGTAGGTCCCAACTCATCCTATTCGAATACTGCGGTCTTTGGTTAAAAGACCACTCACCCAATATGGCCGCCACTAGTTACGCGCTAGCTCCGGATTGTGGAATTCCTTTAAAAGACTCAACCCTGGAAGTAACCTCCACGGGGCCCAGAGCGAGGGTAGGATCGATGCAAGTTGCTTGACCGCCCGGCGTGAGTATGACTACCACATTCACCGAACCGGTGAACTCGAGCTCTTCCACCGCCATCACGGTAAGACCGTAACATGTAGCTAATGTACAATCATTTGTCTTGTTCGCAGCAACTCGAGCAACTAAGTGCTCTGCCTTCCCCCGTCAGCCTTTGACCATCCTTAATCCTGGTGAGTCTTATGTGTCTTCGTGGGTATTGTCCGGCATCATGCCGGCTTTTTGTTCTTTTGTTGTTATTTGTTGTTGTTAATTTTGGCACGTAGCAAAAGCGCGATGCACACGATCTCCGCCATCGCCACCTTGCACCTTAATTAGCACACTCCGAAAGTATACAGGCACCAGCCCACTGATTATTATCCTCCATTAGTCACAACTGGCCCACCATACCGCCACGACGCCCACTCCCATCACGCGGCGCCCACTTTCCAGCAGTTGCCTCTCGACTATGATTGTGAGCATAACTTTACTTCCTGCTCGTGCCGCCACCCACACGAGCACTATACTCCTCATGCTCAGGCACACCATGTTGCCACAAAAAACGCTCACGCCCATCACGCGGCTCTTACCTACCGGTAGCTAACCCTTACTTTTTACCTTTTTCGACTGTGAGCCATCCAAAAACATTATGGTAATCTGCACATGCTCCCACCGACATGAGCACTATATCCTTCACTCCCGGGCACCCATTAGCTGGGCATCCACATCCTGAGATCACGATACCGGCACCACGATCAGTAGCGCCTGGATCTCTTGAACCCCGACCTGTAGAGCTTGGATCTTACTAACTACTCTACCTGCACCAGCCTCAGAGTAGCCCACAGTTGCCCTTCTACGCCTCCTGGTCGCTCAGTACCTCCCATTATGTGCGCCAGTGGAGTACCCTACGTCGCATTTAACCACCAATATTGTTCGCTAACTTGACCTACATAAAAGTGACTCTACGTTTTACGCAGTGTTTGAAATTTCCTTGGCCTTCTCTTTTTATTGTCTCCCTCCCCCTTCCCCTAGGTCTTTTATACCCCAGGACAATTTCAACTGGGGTCCGCTACTACGTCTGGCTATCATTCAATAATTTACTGAACCAGACTTATGGTAGTGCACACAAATTTCACTGTTCTTAAAAAACTTCACATATGGTCCTGATGAAGTGCCACGAGACCCGTTAGGGGCTTAACAGGCACGAAACATGTCGACCCAATACACCACTTTAGTCCTATAGGAACATTACACCCATGTAGGGGCTTATCCATTTTTCATTAGGCTAGAGCTACCACAGGAATAAAAAACATAACAGTAGGACTGCTCTAGACTTATTTTATCTCACCTACTTAGTGCACTACCCAGCCCTCACACCCGCACACACCCTACGGCTTCTTCAAAAGATCTCCGCCAAAGAGCACCGTTCGCGGGTGCCCGTCGGGCATTGCAGCGCCGGCCCGACGACGAGCAGGCCCAATGATGAAGCATGACATCCTCCGGGGTGTGTGAGGGCATCACGAATAAGGACCTCCCTCTCCCCTTCTCTTTCCCTAGGAACTGCACACCCCTTTGAGACAAAATTTCCCCTTGGAGCTTGTGTGCAGGACCTGCTTAAATATAGCTCCTGGTTCCCCTTGTTTACGATGTGTTTGCAGAAAACCCTGCACCCTGTCGCAGGCACCCCATTGTGCCTGCCACAACAGTGCAGGGTTTTACAGAGGGGTCCTTTGGGTACCCCTTCGGCCCCCAACCGGAGGCTGCAGGATGAAGGGGGCCCTGCTAGGGGCCCCCTAAGTCACTTTCCTACAGCCTTTTTGTGTCGGACAGGCCGACTCGGAAAGGCTGTTGGCAACCAACATCGTAATCGCTCGGTCGGAAGCGCTGTCTGTAGAGCTGTACGATGTGGTTCTGACCGACACAGATGCTCTGAGAGCCATCCGGAACCGATTCGGAAAGACCGTGCGGTTTACAATCTGACTGCGAACATCGTAATCGGTCGGGCAGATTGTAAACCGACCGAGTCGGTCGGAAGGGTTCTGACACGGTGGCGGAGATTCCGAATGTCGGTAGGAGGCTTTCCGCCCGACATCGTAATCGGCCCCATAGTGTGTGTCAATCCAGATTTGTGGAAGCCACCAATTTAATCTGAGTGGAAATAAAAATTAACTGCAAAAATAAAGGCAAAATTAATTTCTAATGAAACAGAAACAAGACTGCACCTTTTTAGGTCTCGGCTAGGCAGCGCATGCGCTGTCTCGTTGAGAGATGGTGTATACAGTATTGTGGGGGAAGCTCCGCCCACTTTCCGTCTATGTTTTCCATTGGCTTCAATCATAGATGCTGCATTTTGATTTGTTTTCAGGTTGTTAGTCCCTCCTCCTGACGGCCATGTTGTCATTTATATCCTTCCCTGGCTATTGGCCCCTTTACTCCAAAACTATTTTTGCCCCTGGGGCCCCCCCAACCCTCTCCCGCAGTCCATGACTTTTCGCCCCCCTCCCCTCAGCCCCCCCCCACTCCCGTTCGTGCCTTCCTGGACCCCCACCCTCCCATTTCCAATGCAATAGGTCGCGCGTAAAAACGCGTCCTATTGCATTAAGAAATGCTTGTTTGGCGTGTGATTGGTGGGTGAATTGCACTCTTTGTCTTGCATGCGTGCGATGCCTTACATCGTACGCATGCGTCAGAAAACAGTGGCGTTTTCACAATGGGAGGCAGAGACCGCACAAGTAGGGAAGCGGTTTCCTGACAAATTTGAAGCCGGGAGCTGCGCACGACAGCGGACTTTTGGTCAGTGAATCCTCCGAATCTTTTCTAGCTGTCCCTCTGTTCTTGTATAGCGGAGCGGGAACATGGCAGTACAAGCGCTTTAGATTTTTTTATTTTTTATTTGGCTGGGCCCTTGGAATGGAGTTTTAACGTTGTATTTATTTCCATGTCATGTAAGAAGTTAAATATCTTTTGTCAGGAGCTTTCCTTTGAGGGGTCCTGGCCAATTAATTACTTAATTGGGGGTGGTATTTTTTTTTGCCCATCCGGCCCTGGTCTGACGGATGCTGTGATTCCTATTCCATGCAGAACTATTGTGCAGCTACCTTCGTTACTCCTACTGTCCCGGTTACTGCAAATTTGGAAGCGGCCCCCCTCCCGTGTTTGGAGGGGGCAAAGAACACCTTCGTGAAGTTTGAAGCGCCACTGGATATAAACTGAATATACTATACAGAATTGTTTTTGGGGAGTTTTTCGATGGCTCAGTTGGGGATGGTCCAGAGTTATTAGACACATTTGGGTCGGGGGTGACTACAACGGTATGTCTACTAGATTCCAACACATACCAACTTTGACAGTGAACAGGAGGGCTGACCGAGGGGGTGAACCGCTCCTATGGTGGCATCACAACTTACCAACACTTCGAGGCACTGCCAGTGGGACCACTACTTGATATGGGTACTCTGATATTTTAATGTTTTTCTGACGTCTCAATCCGCCCTTATGTGCGGAGAGGGCTGATGTAATGTGTGCAGTCAGCATTGCGTGTCATTTTCTTCCTCTTCCAGCCCAAGCAGCTACCCGACAAGTGGCAACATGACCTGTTCGACAGTGGTTATGGAGGAGGAGGAGGTGGTGGTGGCGGCGGTGGTGGTGCTGGCGTTGAGACTGGTGGCAAACTCCTAGTGTCCAATCTGGATTTTGGTGTATCCGATGCAGACATTCAGGTAAGCATTAAGGTATTAAGCATTGTTTATTTTGATACTAAACATATACTTGATTATCGGTAATTGTGACGAACGTTTGTGGGTTTATGCACTGATATTTGCATCCCTTGCAGCATTGTCATTACAGAGCTGGTCTACTCTTGTACAATAGTGGTTCCTATTTCTTGTTTATGTTGGCAGCGCCCGTGACAGGACCGGCTGACGCTCGCTTTTGGACCGCTGCTCGTTTCCGGAGCGCCAACTTCGAAGAGATCTTCAGGTCCTTCGTTGTCAATAAATTCAAGGAGATACAGCAGGAGACAAAGAGCAGGTATCCCGAGAGAGAGGGTGTTGGAGATCAGCATGGGGTTGTTATCGAGGTGGTAGTCAGTTGGGGTACGCAAATGTTGGGAGCTGTGGGAGGAAGATGGAGCTGGGCGGGGAGCTAAGGTCCAAAGGAGAGGGTTGAGAGGGAACTTCGGCGGTGGTATATGGATTGAGTCGATTACCAGATATAGTTATCTTGGACGGAGAGTGTTACGGTGAGGCTCAGGGAACAGCGGCCGTTCGTGTGTGTTCTCATCCTCAGGAAATGCTGCATTTTAACTTTGGGCCCACTTAACAAATAAGGCTGAGCGTGCCCGGCCCTCTTATTCTGATAGGACGAGTCTCTGAGGAGTGGTACCCCCTTCGGTCTTTAAAAAAATACAACACAACAGTGAGTGCATTTCCATGAAAACCAAACGAACGAAAATACAAACAAAACATAGTGCACATGTGTTGTTGACCGTAATACTAGAACCATTGCTCTCATAGAGGGTGACGGCGCACGTCTCTAGCGTTGCATGTTTTCGTTATATATAGTCTGCCATAATTAGTCACGTGCCCTCAAAGGAGAGTTAATTCCCATTTCAGCATTTTATTGTAATTTTACTAACGTCCGTGGTTCATATGTACCATAAAAATGTAAGACACCTCGAGTCGTTACTCAAAACAGCTCGCTACATCAGTCCTACCTGATAATTAATATCCATATTGCTTATCAACAACAGAAATGTCAGTGTACTATGTCTTATGGGTAAAAGTTTTCCATCATCTATGGCTGTGAAGAAATACTTAACTAGTGCGGAATAACGTGCCTTATGTATATTTTGAACAATAACGTAGGTTAAAACAAATATCATAGAATAACCCCGTTGTCTCTAGGCAGATTAAAGTTGTAAGCTTGGCGTCCAGAATCTGCCACATTGTGTGCAATACTCTTTAATTTAATTCCTCTGGTGAAACTGTGTTTAGCGGCTGTATAATTGCACTGGGGAGGAAATCACTGGCATGTGCCTCTGTATAAATTTAATATACATGAGCTTACAATATGAATGTGTAAGCTCTGGTGGCAAGCGCTGTAATAATGAATTCCCATGTTAAAGTGAATGGATATTTTGATCAGCATTCTCTAGTTTTCCACATAGGAAGTTTACCCAGTCCTCTTTCTGTCTGGCATAGAGACAGGCTGATACGTTGAAAGGCTCATGACATATACATACGTACATATGGGTCGGCCTCATTCATTTTTGGTGTGTCTAGCTGTCATTTTGCTGCTGCCCACAACAACATAATTATGCCTGAACACAAGTGAACTTTAGTGTCAGGATTGTAAGTTAGTGCCTTAGTTTGCCAATGCTTTTTATTATTCCTATTCTTTAGTGTTTTTATTTATTTACTTATATTTTGTACTTATCCTTGTATGTTTAAGCTGTCTTCATTTTACAGTAATTCCAAGCCAGTAGTACCTTTTTTTGCGTCTGTAAGAACCATAATTTTCTGTGATGTGCATTAAACTAAAAGGGTATCTATAGTTGTTGTAAGGACACCTGTCCATCAAAATCAGAAATACATGTCAAAAAAGATGATGCGTGATAGTTATTTTTTAAATTTAAACATGTTTTATTGCAAACCACTCTTATGCTGCCATATTTAGGAGACAGCGTGCTTTCTCCAATTTTGCGGTATGTTTGTGCAATAAAAATGTTTTGTGCAAGGTGAGCTTGGCAAGGCCTGGCCTATTGACTTTGCCAGTGCTTGTTTTATGTTCTAGTATTTTATTTTTTGCCTTTTAATGATTGTTGGTTGCCACAGTTGAAGCTTATAATTGGTGCTAATTGTTGGGCATCTGGGAATATGGTTGGTATATTGAGACATGTTTTGTGATGAAGTAAGCTGATGCAGTTTTTGGGTTGATGTTGATCAAATGCGCATGAACATGACCTAATTTGAAGAGAACTCTGCAGTCAATCTCGTTTTGTACTTTTGGGAACGTTGTTGAACTCCTGTGGGTCAAACCTTTGTGACTCTGAACATTTTATTTCCTCTTATTCCCTCTTTCTGTCTAGCTTCTTCTCACTTGCAGAAAACCACGCCTTCAACAAATCACCCTTACCCTCTCCTCGCCTTCCTTGCATTTGTTCCCCTGTGAATATAGTCTTTTACTGACGTTTTTCTATTCCAAAGTGCAGCCTCGGGATGGAGGAAAAAAGTTCTAAATACAAAGAGAAACAAGCATTTGCAATGCAATGGGTCTCACATTTACGCAAGTTTAAGACATTGGCATTGTACTTAACGATGCCTTTTATTTATGTTTTAAAAAACGAAAATAATAGGCATAGCTTAAACTCTCGTAAATCCGAGACCTAATGCATTGCAAATGCTTGTTTGTTGATTGTGTTTACTATCTACTCAGCTATGGTTTGAACACTTTATACCGCTACCTTTTAATGATTTTTTTAAATTAATTTTTGCTTGGGCCCGGCAGCTGGAGAGTATTCTGGGCTGATAGCTTTTTGGCCCCTGGTTCCTGCACTCTCATCTTCCCTGCGCTCTCTGCATTTTCTATTTTTTTAACTACTATTTCTGAGGGCCGAGGAGCTGAGAACTGCTACTGGGCCACTCGTTCTCCCTTTAAAAAGCTGCATCCCACATATGTTTTTTTAATTTAATGTTCCAAGAAGACTATCTGCTATCTGGATAAGGTAAATTAAAAATAAAGTACAAATATGACCAAAGCATAAGCTGGTAGATGCATGGCAGCCAACTTTCAATGATTTTTCTTTTGTTTGAAGAAACATCATTGGCAGATGGTGTAGGACATCCACCTTTTCTAAATGGTCACCCTGGTTGTTTCGCCTTTTGCAGAACCCTATATTTTTGCTGGCTTTAGGACTCTGTGCACTTTACACTTAACCAGTAGTAAAGTTTCTATGCTCCCCCTTTAACCATAGTTAAATTGGCTTATTCCTGATTGGCAAATTTAACTTGCCAGTAGGCCCCTAGTATATGGTGTAGAAAGTGCTCCTAGGGCCTGGAAGATAAATGTCACTTGTGGACTGCAGCACCTATTGTGCCATTCACTACAGTGGCAGTGCAAACCTAGCTACAGCCCGGCCCTGTGTAGACTGACAGCTGCAGTGTAAACCTGCAGTGAGACCTATTTAAAAAAACTTTTTGACAGTTAAAAACCTTCCTTTAAAATATTACTAAGTAATCCCTGTGTAAGCTATGTAGTCCACAAGGTAGGGTGCATGGTATTTAAAGTGGGACATGTAGAAAATTAATATTACCGTGTTGTTACAGTGACAAGGCCCAGAAAGTTATTTTCACTGTGGCAGGCCTAGCGATCCTATGTAGAAAACCAGAGTGCAGATTAAAATACTAATACAGCTAACTGGGCAAAGGGACCAGCAAGTAAACATCTATTTTTAATTGTTGTTAAAAATCCAATTCAATGGTGAAGTTGCATTTTTAATAAATATTGAGGAAAAGTAACCTTTAGAAAGTTACCCTTTATCTGCCTGAACTGTCAGGAGAATTAGCATAAGCCTCTGCCATCTCTCAGCCTGTGCTCAATCCTTGAATGATGTGTGAAATGCCTCCCAGGAGCAAACAATAGGCATACCTGAAGGGATAGAGAGGACTCCTCTGAGCTCAAGAGAATGCACAGGGTAGGGGCTGTCGGCCTTCTTTTGAGAGTATCAAATAGCACTTTACAGGTTTGTTGAGACACATGTAACACTTGGGGTGCACTTGAAAGGGAAATAACAGGATGCCAAGACAATTGTTGTGGATCCTCCGTCTGGTTGCTGAAGGGCCCTGCTTTTGTCCTACCAGGCCTTTGTCTCTAGGTTTGTTTGGGGTACATTGCCAGCTTAAAACTGGATTTTAGTGTTATATCTGGGTGGACACTAGGACTACCATATTACTTTCCCCACTCAAACCCCGGCCTCAGAGTCCAAGCTTTGCAAACTTGGGTTCCCCCTGAGACGTTGTTTTTTTGGGCCTGTATGTAGTAAGGCAAATGGGAACTACTGCAAAAGTAGGTAGATCAGGATCTGGGAACTTCACTGCATTGGCCAAACAGGAATTAGGAGTGTTTTAGGGTATTCCCCCACTCCCCCGCACCACTGACTGGTGAACCCTAAAAAGCTGGACCCTCAACCAGACTTCCATAGGAACACTTTCTGGGCCTGTGGAAGATCAGAAGAGGACTGGACTTGCTGTCTGTGACCAGAGAGGAGCCCTAAAGGACTGCACATGCTCCTTCTTCTACCAAGAGTAAAGAAGTGGACTCGATGGGTCAGTTGGCTGACCTCCAGTGTGGCTACAAGGAGACAACAAGGTACAAGAGTCCTTTTCCTGGACCTACCCATATGACCAACGGCAACTGAACTTGGACTGGACCCTGCGGTTGGCCTGTGCTTGACACCCTGTGTGTCTCTAAGTGCAGTCCCTGGGGGCCTTGGAAGTGGACTCCTTTGGTTGATTGGGACTTGAGAGACTAGGGCAGAAGGTGAAATCTTTGACCAAGACAGACCCGGTTAATGTATTTGACCCTCGCTCCATCGCGGTCGGCCTCAAATTGCACCTAGGTCTTTGTCTACCGCAACCATTGACTATCATTGTAGTGTTGTTCTTTTTGGTGCTATTTCTAATTAAAACATTTTAAACTCATATCTCCAGTACTCCTTATGGATTTTTGTCAGTTTGGTGTCATTTAGTTTATTAAATGTTACTTTATGTTTCTAATTGAGTTTGGGATTTTTACTAATTTGCATTTTGACTTTAATACTGTTTTGGTACTGCATAAATACTTGACACATAGACCTAAGTTAAGCCTGTCTGCTCTGTGCCATAGCTACCAAAGGTTTAGCTTAGGTTAATTTAGTAACTTTGAGGGTTCATCCTGACAAGAGTTGTGATTACTCTTTGAGGTGAGCAGTCACCACCCCAAATAATAATCACATTTTTACAGATGTCCACTGTGCTCAAGTGTACATACCTGGAGGCCATGTTTAAAAAAAAATTCTTACAGCAAAAAAAAATCATTCAGAGATAGATGCTCCGCATACGCATGTGTAAATGGTGGCCATTTTTGAATGCTTTTTCATTCTCTTTAAGAAAAATCATTACAAGATAGCTGATGCGCCTGAACACTCTAGGGAAAAAACATTGGTAAAGACAATGGATTTCACAGGAGAGACCTATTGCCTTTGCCAATGCATGTTTTTGAGAATTACTCATTTGATGCACATAAAACTTTTACAGTTGTGCGAGCGCTCTGAAACAAGACTGCACTCACTTTAGTTGATTGCATTTACAATCTACCAAAAGTGCTTTGAGGATCGTATCTCACTGACCAACTGCCTCAATCTAAGCACCTCTCTACAGCCACTCCACACTCAAAGGTTTCAATTCTTATACACAGCAGAAACAGTACACACCCTGTTCAATGACATGGACCGTAAATGCTTTAAACCCCCAACTTTCAATGAATGCCAAGTGACTTGGATTCACCTTGGACAGCAACCCCACCCTAAAGGAACACATTGCCAAAAAAAAAAAGATGACCAGGTATAAGCTCTCTCTTCTGAAGTAAGTGAAATTGCTTCTTCCGGGAAAGCAACTTGAGAACTGTTATTCAAGCGCCCATACTCTCATATCCAGATGGTAGTCAACACCCTGCTCCATGGCCTCCCAAACTCAACGGGAACCCCTTAAGGGTATCCTACACGCCACAGCACATCTCATCCAGGGCCTGAAGAAAAATGATCACATCACTCCCGTCCTGATGGAACTCCATTGTCTCCCCCTTACCAGTCCTCACCATTGTCAAAACCAGCTCTATCATTTACAAAACCATCACAACCAGCATCCCAGCTTATCTTGCAGACTAGCTCACCACATCTTGGCACACCCACAACCAGGACAACATCAGACTGCAGACTAAGAAGTGTAAAAAAAGAAGAAAAAAACAAGACAACAGACCTTTTCCATCTATGCACTGAAGATCTGGAACAACATCTCCGTATGCATCAGGAATACCTCAGCACTGCTTCAATTTAAGAACGAGTTACCAACGCACCTCTTTAAGGAGCACTACATCACTATGCATTAACAGTCCACAAAATCAGCTACCTCTCCAATCACTCGTTGACTTTATGATTGTCTTTGACCCTGTACAGCTCTCCAGTGCCTTTCAGCTAGGTTTACGCGATAGTAATACCACAAACATACACACATCACCTTTTCCACTCCAGTACATGCACTCCCTTATTTATCCTCTCACTCCTATATAAGTTCCCCCCGTAGTTATCATCTCCCTAATGTGCATCCTCTCACCCACTATGCACACCCTCTCAATCCACCCCCTCCATACACACTGTCAAACAGGAGTAATGCTCTCTTATCTAGTTTTGAAAGATATTTTGCATCTGCTGAGTGCATTTTGTAAAATCACTGGAACCAAATACATGACCTAAGGATGCTCTTTCACTTTCCTGTTTATATGTCATTTCCAGCATGGAATGCTTGTCCGTCATAGGTATAACTAATAACATCAGCACTTTCACTCTGCCTGAAAGGGTATTGCTTTGACTTATACTGGGTGGTCCCTTGTGTCTGGCCAAGCTATACCTCTCTAAAGAGCTCTAATGAGAGCGAAACACGTGTCAGGGGTTGCTTTTATTCATTTCAGGTTGGCTTGGATGGTATTTTACCAATCCAAAGCTGTAATACTGTGCCTGGAGTGGTAAAAGGCTTTTGTCATTTAACAGCTTGGCATGGATAACACTGTACTAATCCTATGCTTAAAGACTTTGCTGTAGAAATGGCAAAAGACTTTGTCCCTTTCTATCTCGGCGTGGATGGCACTGTGCTAATCCTATGCTTAAAGACTTTGATAGAAAAGCAGAGATTTGAGGTGAGCAAATTTAGAGTGTCGCTGGTGTTGAGAGTGCTCTATACAGGAGCTGCTTTCCACCTAAACTTGAGAACTACCCAGAGTTCTCTGCTTCTTTTTTGCATAATTTATTTGTCACTCTATGCCTGAAAGGGTATTGTTTTGATATATATATATATATATTCACTTAAAAAACCATAGGTTTTAGGGACAGTTATAGTTAGTTGGACATTTCACTCGTACAAAACCATAGAAATTCCCCCGTTATAGTTAGTTCAGCTAACTATAACTCGCGCCCCCGCAATGCACTGCTGATGACGTCACATATTACATCACTCATGACATGGTCAGTGACATCACTGATGACATCACTGATGACATCTCAAATGACATCACTGATGACATCATCCAGTGACTGTGTGTTTCTGTAAAGTTTAAATATGTTTAATATATATAGGGAAAGGCGTATTGAAGAATGAGTGGGTGTATAAGTGTCTGAATGGATGATTTAGTATGTGAGGGACTGACTCTACAAGTGAGTGATTAAATGTATCTTACTGAATGCATGGGTTAGTGACTAAACTGTGTGAATGTCTGTATCCGTCTGTCTGTTGGTTTGTAAGCGGCTGCATGGCTTTCTGAATAGCTACATGAGTGTCTACATGGGTTATTGATTGATTGTCTGAGTATCTGTATGGGTGCCTGAGTGTTTGTGTGGGTGGGGTGTGTGTGACTCTGTGCATAGATGTGTGAGTTGGTGATTCACTGGGTGCATGGTTTCAAGAGTGCATCTGTGATGGACTGTATGGGTGGGTGAGTGTGTGTATGGGTGTGTTAGTGATTGAATGTATATCTCAGTGGTACATGTGTGAGTAACTACATATGTGAAAGGCAGTATATATGTGTGTTGGAGTATATAAATGGCTATAAGTGAGAGTGTGTGATTGTGAGAGTGGCTGTATGGATGAGTGTGTACTTGTATCAGTGATTGTATAAGAGTGTAAGAATGTGCTAGTATTTGTATGAGTAAGTGAGCTGGTGTGTGTATAACTGTATAGGTGAGTAAATGGGTGTGTGATTAAGTTTTTGCATGACTGACTAGGTGTGTGAGTACCTCTATGGATGAGTGGCGGTGTGTGAGTGTTTATATAGGTGTATGAGTGCATATGATAGTCCTGTACTGAGTGACTAAGTATGAGTGACTGTACGGGTGAGTGAGTGGATGTGTGTGTAGACCTAAGAATCAGTGAGTGGGTATGTAGTTTTTGGTGTTGGAGTGTCTATGGTTTTGAGAATGGCAGTCTGTAATTTAGAGTGGGTGTATCAAAAGTTATATCAGGGTGTGAGAAGATGCATGAAATTATCACATGGATGATGTCATCAGTGATGTCATTTGAGATGTCATCAGTGATGTCATCAGTGATGTCACTGACCATGTCATGAGTGATGTAATATGTGACGTCATCAGCAGTGCATTGTGGGGCGCGAGTTATAGTTTGCTGAACTAACTATAACGGGGGAATTTCTATGGTTTTGTACGAGTGAAATGTCCAACTAACTATAACTGTCCCTAAAACCTATGGTTTTTTAAGTGAATTTCAAAGGTTTTTTAAATGCTAATTTCTAACTATAACGTGTCTGAAACCTATGGTTTTTTCAGTGAATTTCAAAGGTTTTTTAAATGCTAATTTCTAACTATAACGTGCCTAAAACCTATGATTTTTAAGTGAATTTCAAAGGTTTTTTTAAATGCTAGTTTCTAACTATGCCTACAGAGGTAGGACATGTGAAGAAAGAAGAAAAAACGCACAGAAAGAAGCAAAAGATGTGCAGAAAGAACCAACAGAGGAGCAGAAAGAGGCCTTGTTGCAAAATCATCCTGTGCCCACAACTTTTCAGACGGGTACTGGTGGTAACTGACTCTGACTAACCAGAGCCAGTGCTATGCTAAAAGACACTTAGAATACAGTGAAAACACCTACATACACTAGGGAACACTATGCGTTGGGGTACCCCTGTGATTAGCATGACCTCCTCTGCAAGTCCCTAGTACATAATAGGGCAGGGGGATTAAAACTACCTCTTAAAACGTGCTACAGGGCGCGTTTGCACAGTGGTGAAGGGAGGGGGGGGCCTGAGGTGACATGTGTGCAAACGCACCCCGTGGCGCGTTTCAAGTTGCGGGATTAAGTCCCCTTGAATTCTGAGGGTCCCTGGGGCCCAACTAGCCCCCCAGGTACCTACAGTTAGGACCACAGAGCTGAGTTGCAGAGAGGCGTTCCGAGGCCACGCACCTTTTTTCACCTCTCTGCAACGCAACTCTGTTGTGCTTACTGAAGGTACCTGGTGGGCTAGTTGGCCCCCAGGGTCCCTCAGGATTCAAAGGGAATTAATTCCCCAACTTAAAACGCACCACAGGGCGTGTTTGCGCACATGTCACCTGAGGCCCCGCCCCTCCCTTCACCACTGTGCAAACGCGCCCCGTGGTGCGTTTTAAGTTGGGGGATTAGGTCACCTTGAATCCTAAGGGTCCCTGGGGCCCAACTAGCCCACTAGGTACTTCCAGTAAGCACCACAGGCCTGCGTTGCAACGCCTGTAACAAATTGTGCAGTTGTGTTTAGGTAGTGAAGAGGGTCGTGCTGGGGGTAGTGTTTTAGGGTTTAGGGTAGTGCAGTGGTGTTTGGGTAGTGTAGGGGGTCGTGCTGTGGGTAGATTTACGGTTTAGGGTAGTGCAGTGGTGTTTGTGTAGTGTAGGGGGTCGTGCTGGGGGAGTGTTTTAGGGTAGTGCAGTGGTGTTTGGGTAGTGTAGGGGGTCGTGCTGGGGGTAGTGTTTTAGGGTAGTGCAGTGGTGTTTGGGTAGTGTAGGGGGTACTGCTGGGGGTAGTGTTTTAGGGTTTCGGTTAGTGCAGTGGTGTTTGGGTAGTGTAGGGGTACTGCTGGGGGTAGTGTTTTAGGGTTTAGGGTAGTGCAGTGGTGTTTGTGTAGTGTAGGGGGTAGTGTTTTAGGGTTTAGGGTAGTGCAGTGGTGTTTGTGTAGTGTAGGAGGTCGTGTTTTAGGGTTTAGGGTAGTGCAGTGGTCTTTGGGTAGTGTAGGGAGTCATGCGGGGGTAGTGTTTTAGGGTTTAGGGTAGTGTAGGGGGTCATGCGGGGGGTAGTGTTTTAGGGATTAGGGTAGTGCATTGGTGTTTGGGTAGTGTAGGGGTCATGCGGGGGTAGTGTTTTAGGGTTTAGGGCAGTGCAGTGGTGTTTGGGTAGTGTAGGGGGTCGTGCTGGGGGAGTGTTTTAGGGTTTAGGGCAGTGCAGTGGTGTTTGGGTAGTGTAGGGGGTCGTGCTGGGGGGAGTGTTTGAGGGTTTAGGGCAGTGCAGTCGTGTTCGGGTAGTGTAGGGGGTTGTGCTGGGGGTAGTATTTTAGGGTTTAGGGTAGTGCAGTGGTGTTTGGGTAGTGTAGGGGGTCGTGCTGGGGGTAGTGTTCTAGGGTTTAGGGCAGTACAGTGGTGTTTGGGCAGTGTAGGGGTAATGCTGGGGGTGGTGTTTTAGGGTTTAGGGCAGTACAGTGGTGTTCGGGCAGTGTAGGGGGTCGTGCTGGGGGTGGTGTTTCAGGGTTTAGGGCAGTGCAGTGGTGTTCGGGCAGTGTAGGGGTCGTGCAGGGGTGGTGTTTCAGGGTTTAGGGCAGTGGTGTTCGGGCAGTGTAGGGGGTCGTGCTGGGGGTGGTGTTTCACGGTTTGGGGCAGTGCAGTGGTGTTCGAGCAGTAAAGGGGGTCGTGCTGGGGGTGGTGTTTCAGGGTTTAGGGCAGTGCAGTGGTGTTCGGGCAGTGTAGGGGCGGTGCAGGGGGTGGTGTTTCAGGGTTTAGGGCAGTGCAGTGGTGTTCGGGCAGTGTAGGGGGTGCTGCAGGGGGTGGTGTTTCAGGGTTTAGGGCAGTGCAGTGGTGTTCGGGCAGTGTAGGGGGTCATGCAGGGGGTGGTGTTTCAGGGTTTAGGGCAGTGCAGTGGTGTTTGGGCAGTGTAGGGGGTCGTGCTGGGGCTGGTGTTTCAGGGTTTAGGGCAGTACAGTGGTGTTCGGGCAGTGTAGGGGGTCGTGCTGGGGCTGGTGTTTCAGGGTTTAGGGCAGTGCAGTGGTGTTCGGGCAGTGTAGGGGGTGGTGCTGTGGCTGGTGTTTCAGGGTTTAGGGCAGTGCAGTGGTGTTCGGGCAGTGTAGGTGGTCGTGCTGGGGCTGGTGTTTCAGGGTTTAGGGCAGTGCAGTGGTGTTCGGGCAGTGTAGGGGGTCATGCTGGGGCTGGTGTTTCAGGGTTTAGGGCAGTGCAGTGGTGTTCGGGCAGTGTAGGGGGTCTTGCTGGGGCTGGTGTTTCAGAGTCTAGGGCAGTGCAGTGGTGTTCGGGCAGTGTAGGGGGTCTTGCTGGGGCTGGTGTTTCAGGGTTTAGGGCAGTGCAGTGGTGTTCGGGCAGTGTAGGGGGTCGTGCTGGGGGTGGTGTTTCAGGGTTTAGGGCAGTGCAGTGGTGTTTGGGCAGTGTAGGGGGTCATGCTGGGGCTAGTGTTTCAGGATTTAGGGCAGAGCAATGGTGTTCAGGCAGTGTAGGGGGTTTTGCTGGAGGTGGTGTTTCAGGGTTTAGGGCAGTGCAGTGGTGTTCGTGCAGTGTAGGGGGTGGTGTTTCAGGGTTTAGGGCAGTGGTGTTCAGGCAGTGTAGGGGGTCTTGCTGGGGTTGATGTTTCAGGGTTTAGGGCAGTGCAGTGGTGTTCGGGCAGTGTAGGGGGTCGTGCTGGGGGTGGTGTTTCAGGGTTTAGGGCAGTGCAGTGGTGTTCCGGCAGTGTAGGAGGTCGTGCAGGGGTGGTGTTTCAGGGTTTAGGGCAGTGCAGTGGTGTTCGGGCAGTGTAGGGGGTTGTGCTGGGGGTGGTGTTTCAGGGTTTAGGGCAGTGCAGTGGTGTTCGGGCAGTGTAGGGTGTCGTGCTGAGGGTGGTGTTTCAGGGTTTAGGGCAGTGCAGTGGTGTTCGGGCAGTGTAGGGGTCGTGCAGGGGGTGGTGTTTCAGGGTTTAGGGCAGTGCAGTGGTGTTCGGCCAGTGTAGGTGGTCTTGCTGGGGGTGGTGTTTCAGGCTTTAGTGCAGTGGTGTTCGGGCAGTGTAGGGGGTCTTGCTGGGGGTGGTGTTTCAGGGTTTAGGGCAGTGCAGTGGTGTTCGGGCAGTGTAGGGGGTCTTGCTGGGGCTGGTGTTTCAGGGTTTAGGGCAGTGCAGTGGTTTTCGGGCAGTGTAGGCGGTCGTGCTGGGGCTGGTGTTTCAGGGTTTAGGGCAGTGCAGTCGTGTTTCGGCAGTGTACGGGGTTGTGCTGGGGCTGGTGTTTCAGGGTTTAGGGCAGTGCAGTGATGTTCGGGCAGTGTAGGGGGTCGTGCTGGGGGTGGTGTTTCAGGGTTTAGGGCAGTGCAGTGGTGTTCGGGAGTGTAGGGGGTCGTGCTGGGGCTGGTGTTTCATGGTTTAGGGCAGTGCAGTGGTGTTAGGGCAGTGTAGGGGGTCGTGCTGGGGGTGGTGTTTCAGGGTTTAGGGCAGTGCAGTGGTGTTCGGGCAGTGTAGGGGGTCATGCTGGGGGTGGTGTTTCAGGGTTTAGGGCAGTGCAGTGGTGTACGGGCAGTGTAGGGGGTCTTGCTGGGGGTGGTGTTTCAGGGTTTAGGGCAGTGGTGTTCGGGCAGTGTAGGGGGTCTTGCTGGGGGTAGTGTTTCGGGGTTTAGTGCAGTGGTGTTCGGTGCAGTGTAGGGGTCGTGCTGGGGGTGGTGTTTCAGGGTTTAGGGCAGTGCAGTAGTGTTCGGGCAGTGTAGGGGATCGTGCAGGGGTGGTGTTTCAGGGTTTAGGGCAGTGCAGTGGTGTTCGGGCAGTGTAGGGGTCGTGCTGGGGGTGGTGTTTCAGGGTTTAGGGCAGTGCAGTGGTGTTCGGGCAGTGTAGGGGGTCGTGCAGGGGGTGGTGTTTCAGGGTTTAGGGCAGTGCAGTGGTGTTCGGGCAGTGTAGGGGGTCGTGCTAGGGTATGTGTTTCAGGGTTTAGGGCAGTGCAGTGGTGTTCGGGCAGTGTAGGGGGTCGTGCTGGGGGTAGTGTTTTAGGGTTTAAGGTAGTGCAGTGGTGTTTGTGTAGTGTAGGGGGTCGTGCTGGGGGCAGTGTTTTAGGGTTTAGGGTAGTGCAGTGGTGCTTGTGTAGTGTAGGGGTCGTGCTGGGGGTAGTGTTTTAGGGTTTAGGGTAGTGCAGTGGTGTTTGTGTAGTGTAGGGGTCATGTTTTAGGGTAGTGCAGTGGTGTTTGGGTAGTGTAGGGGGTCGTGCTGGGGGTAGTGTTTTAGGATTTAGGTTAGTGCAGTGGTGTTGGGGTAGTGTTTTAGGGTTTAGGGTAGTGCAGTGGTGTTTGTGTAGTGTAGGGGGTCATGCTGGGGGTAGTGTTTTAGGGTTTAGGATAGTGCAGTGGTGCTTGTGTAGTGTAGGGGGTCGTGCTGGGGTAGTGTTTTAGGGTAGTGCAGTGGTGTTTTTGTAGTGTTGGGGGGTCATGTTTTAAGATTCAACACTCCAATACCTGACCAGTCTGCACTACATAAAACTGCAAAAAAAAAAAAAAAAAAGTGTTTTGCACACTTTTGTCATTGGGCTATATGTGGGCTACATCTGGGTAATATTTGTGCTACATTTGGGCTCTTTTTTCACTGGTGGCCATCTTGGAAGACTTCTTTGTTATGAAGTTTCCTAATTTCCTCATTTACTGCAGTCTCCTCAGTAGGAAATGCTTTCAGTTTTTTACTTTGATTCCATCAAGAAGGCATTCAGATGTGTCACACATTTGCCATAAATTCAGAATGTTATTACTCTAGTCATTCATGTAGTAAAGCTACTGCTCACCAAGGAGTTAACTGGAAGTCTACTGCTGGTATTGAAAGTGATTGTTTCAGTCTGCATGTCAGAATTTTCTAATGAAATAGAAGAGGATTTGAGATCTCACTTAAAACATGCACTAAATTTTCTTTTTGCAGCACTAACCATAATTTCTATGGCAAAATGAAGCCCCTCATTTTGTTCCTTTTTAAATTAAATGTTTTAAGTGTTACCAGTTTATTCCAATCAAGATGGCTTCAGGTGTGCCATACTTTTGTCATAAGTAAGGCTGTTAGCACTCTAGTTGTTCTTTAGAACACTCTGGGAAGCTGCAGTAGAACACAAAGGCATCAACTGACAGGCTGCTCCTGTTGAAATATAACAGGAAGATATTTGAGATCTCACTTAAAACATGTCCTAATTTTTCTTTCTACAGCACTAACCATAATTTCTATGGCAAAATGAACCCCCTCATTTTGTTCCTTTTTAAATTAAATGTTTTAAGTGTTACCAGTTTATTCCAATCAAGATGGCTTCAGGTGTGCCATACTTTTGTCATAAGTAAGACTGTTAGCGCTCTAGTTGTTCTTTAGAACACTCTGGGAAGCTGCAGTAGAACACAAAGGCATCAACTGACAGGCTGCTCCTGTTGAAATATAACAGGAAGATATTTGAGATCACACTTGAAACATGTCCTAATTTTTCTTTCTACAGCACTAACCATAATTTCTATGACAAAATGAACCCCATCATTTTGTTCCTTTTTAAATTAAATGTTTTAAGTGTTACCAGTTTATTCCAATCAAGATGGCTTCAGGTGTGCCATACTTTTGTCATAAGTAAGACAGTTAGCGCTCTAGTTGTTCTTTAGAACACTCTGGGAAGCTGCAGTAGAACACAAAGGCATCAACTGACAGGCTGCTCCTGTTGAAATATAACAGGAAGATATTTGAGATCACACTTGAAACATGTCCTAATTTTTCTTTCCAGAGCACTAACCATAATTTCTATGACAAGATGAACCCCATCATTTTGTTCCTTTTTAAATTAAATGTTTTAAGTGTTACCAGTTTATTCCAATCAAGATGGCTTCAGGTGTGCCATACTTTTGTCATAAGTAAGGCTGTTAGCACTCTAGTTGTTCTTTAGAACACTCTGGGAAGCTGCAGTAGTACACAAAGGAATCAACTGACAGTCTCTGCCCTTGTTGGATGTACATGTTTTACTGAGAATGTCAGACTTCATTCTCACATGACTGAGAAAGATAATGTGAATTTACAGAAAATATGCTCTCATTTTAGCTTCTGGGGCACCTTCCAAAACTGTATGGGACAAGCATGTGAAAATAGTTTTCTCTCAAACATGATTCATGATATCCCAGCAGAAGGTTTTTCACAGGGTAAAATCACCTTAGAACACACCACAATTCCTGAAATTAGTATGGTACCATCAACAAATGAATTCTAATGTAACTAAAGTCTGTTATCACCCTTTATAGTTCTCCTTTTGGTAATCCTCAAAATCTTCGATTCACTACAATGCATTTCAATGGGGTACTATCATTTATATTGGTCCCAAGATGGCTGCCAGCAATTCCAGGATGAAGTGCTGACAGCCAATCAGATCTCACGATGACATGTGTGGTTAGGCTCCGCCCAGATATATATGTGTTTTTACTTTTGATTTTCTCAGCAACTACTAAACGGATTTACACCATTTAACAAAAAGGGTTCTTTTTGAACCAAGAACTACCTCTTTGCCAAATTTGGTGTAATTCCGTTCAGCAGTTCGGGCTGTAGCCTTGCATAAAGTTTCCTATGGGAAATTGATTTTTTTGACTCTTATTTTTTAATTTCTCCGCAACTACTGAACAGATTTACACCATTTAACAAAAGGGTTCTTTCTGAACCAAGAACTACCTCTTTGCCAAATTTGGTGTAATTCCGTTCAGCAGTTCGAGGCTGTAGCCCGTGTCTAAATTTTCCTATGGGGAAAACACGTTTTGGGACGCCCCTTTTTCTCGGCCCCCGCTTGACGAATCACCCTGAGACTTTCAGGGTAGGAGCGGACCGGAGCGGGCCATAAAGTTTGAAAATTTCGCGAAGATTCGTCAACCGACGCAAGAGTTATTTCAAATAGAATGTCGTGGATTTCCTATGGAAAATAGGTCCTAACTATAACTATCTACTGGCGACCGCCAGTAGATAATATATATATACATATATATATACTCAAAAACGCTTCCTTTCCTCCACAAATGAAGGCGCAAACGGCACTCAACAGGTTTCCAAACTGGCTTTTATTCCATTTGGTATAACATCAACGCGTTTCAGCCGTTACCTCACGGCCTTGCTCACGATATATATATATATATATATATATGAACTCTTTAGTAAGTTAGAGTATTTTGTAAATAGGTTTCTTATTGATGTCGTTTTGGAATCATGATTGTAAAAGATGCTCGTAATTTTGTATTAATTACACCCAGAGTGTATCAAATTTGAAAAGAAACATATGCAATATAAAATTGATTTAGTGTGGGTCTTTTTAACACTTCAGGAGGCAATTTGGAGCATGAGGCATCTGTTGTGGAACCGGCTACTGGTAAACAACAGTAAGCAGCCAACTAAGAGGTCAAAATGTTGTCATCCTGGTCCCATGTGTTTTTTTTACATGTCAGATCAGGAAAGGAGAAAGGGAAATATAACTCACATGCATGTTAAGGTCAGCTTATAGATTGCCCCATAAATCATTTCAGAAAGCATGTTTGTATTAACTACAGTGTATAGTGACTGAACCTGGAAATGATTCAGCTCCAGGGACTTGGGTCAGCCCCAGCTCCTCAGTGGTCAATTAGCTGCAGAGTGATGGGGTAGGAGGGCTTCTTCTGTCTCAAGTAGAGGCTGTTATGGGGCCGTGATGGTGGGCGTGCGGGGGGAGCCGGCAGGAGGGAGGGCTACAAAAAAGAAAGAAAACAGCACTCACCTGGCCGCTGCCTCTCCTCCGTTCTTCTTTCGTCAAGGACACTGCAACAAGAAGCACCCAGGCTCCCAGTCTCTCCTAGCCAATCATGACACTGCTGATAGCAGCATCGTGATTGGTCTGAGCACCGTGGTTCGGCACTCAGAGAGGAGTGGAAGCCTGGGCATGTTCTCCACCCAGGCTGTAATGCAGCCTGGGTGGAAGAACTGTCAAAGTGCGCATGGCGATTTGGCCGGGCTTAGACAGCCGGCCAAATCGTCATGCGCACTTAACTGCACATGCCACTCCTCCCCCTACTGGCTGACAGCCCAGCCCCGCTCTGCCCCTTCAAAAAAAAAACTGGGCCAGTACCGTAAAAATAAAATGATAATAACGGTCATTTTATTTTTCGTGTGGGGCGGCGCTCCTCTGCTTTAGTGGAGGAGCCGCCACTGTCTGTCTGAGGTGCCCATGAAGCAGCAGCAGTATGGCTGGTTTGGATGCTTTGGAGACCATGGACAGCCTCCGACAGGATTCATGGAAGAACACGCAGTTAATGTCAAGCATGGAGTATGTATTAGTCACACTTCATTCATCGCATTGGATGCAAGTGTGGTCTACCATTGGCGATCAGAGACCCCTCGCATATAATCTAAATCACCACTGACCTAAAGCAGTTGTGCATTTTAGCCCAATTATTTAACATGCATATGGCCAGCCTCCCATCTCATCTTGATACTACCGCAGTTTATACACCAGATCCGGCATTTACTTACAAAGGATTGCACGAATCAAAGCAAAAGCCGAAAACGGGTTTAATGGCATAGCTAAGGAATTAAGCCTCATTGAAAATCATGGGGGATATTTACAAAGAAGTTGCGGAGTGAGGGTTATCCGTCATGGCTTAACGCCTCACTTCGCCACTTCAGAAAAGCAAGGCTGCACCATATTTACAAGGATATGGTGCAGCCTTGCGTTTCCCCCTGCGTTGGCGCTACACTTAGCAGTGTAGCGCCAAAGCAGGCACCCTTGCACCAGAGTGCAAGGGTGTCTGCGTGCAGGGGAAGATTGTTTATGTGTAGGAAGGTGTCCCTTCCTGCCCATAAACAATCTTTAAATGCCGTTTTGTCACTTCTATGTGTGCTGCTTAATGCTTAAGGATTGTTTATGTGCAGAAAGGGTCACCTTCCTACACATAAACAATCCAAGACATTTTGCATTTTCCATGTGTGCTGCACAAGGCAGCACACATGGAAAAAGCAAAAACGAGGAGAAATAAAGCATTTCTCCAAGTTTCGCCAAGTTAAGACCAGGTTTTCCCTGGTCTTAATTTTGGCGCTGCCTCCTATTTACGCTGCCCTTGTAAATAGGGCGATACAAAAGGGGATGATGGACGGAACGTTTGAGCCAATCAAACACTCACCCCCAGTCAACTGATCTGGGTTTAATCCATCATCATTCTTTAGCTCACTCCACCACCCCAGTTCAGACATGGCCATATGCAAATCAGTCTGACCCTGTGCCTCATGGGAACAGTCCAGCACGAACTGCCAAGCCATGTCTTCCCTGGACAGGAAACAAGCATCCTAGGACCGGTTTCTGGCATTCCAGCCGTCATCAGCCAGGCTTGCTTGAATCCAGTGGCAAAGTGAGCAAGGGACCCACGTCTGGGCATACCCCCGCCAACTTAGGGCGAACAAGCGATACAAAAGGGGATGATGGACGGAACGTTTGAGCCAATCAAACACTCACCCCCAGTCAACTGATCTGGGTTTAATCCATCATCATTCTTTAGCTCACTCCACCACCCCAGTTCAGACATGGCCATATGCAAATCAGTCTGACCCTGTGCCTCATGGGAACAGTCCAGCACGAACTGCCAAGCCATGTCTTCCCTGGACCGGAAACAAGCATCCTAGGACCGGTTTCTGGCATTCCAGCCGTCATCAGCCAGGCTTGCTTGAATCCAGTGGCAAAGTGAGCAAGGGACCCACGTCTGGGCATACCCCGCCAACTTAGGGCGAACAAAGCGATACAAAAGGGGATGATGGACGGAGCGTTTGAGCCAATCAAACACTCACCCCCAGTCAACTGATCTGGGTTTAATCCATCATCATTCTTTAGCTCACTCCACCACCCCAGTTCAGACATGGCCATATGCAAATCAGTCTGACCCTGTGCCTCATGGGAACAGTCCAGCACGAACTGCCAAGCCATGTCTTCCCTGGACCGGAAACAAGCATCCTAGGACCGGTTTCTGGCATTCCAGCCGTCATCAGCCAGGCTTGCTTGAATCCAGTGGCAAAGTGAGCAAGGGACCCACGTCTGGGCATACCCCCGCCAACTTAGGGCGAACAAAGCGATACAAAAGGGGATGATGGACGGAACGTTTGAGCCAATCAAACACTCACCCCCAGTCAACTGATCTGGGTTTAATCCATCATCATTCTTTAGCTCACTCCACCACCCCAGTTCAGACATGGCCATATGCAAATCAGTCTGACCCTGTGCCTCATGGGAACAGTCCAGCACGAACTGCCAAGCCATGTCTTCCCTGGACCGGAAACAAGCATCCTAGGACCGGTTTCTGGCATTCCAGCCGTCATCAGCCAGGCTTGCTTGAATCCAGTGGCAAAGTGAGCAAGGGACCCACGTCTGGGCATACCCCCGCCAACTTAGGGCGAACAAAGCGATACAAAAGGGGATGATGGACGGAGCGTTTGAGCCAATCAAACACTCACCCCCAGTCAACTGATCTGGGTTTAATCCATCATCATTCTTTAGCTCACTCCCACCACCCCCAGTTCAGACATGGCCATATGCAAATCAGTCTGACCCTGTGCCTCATGGGAACAGTCCAGCACGAACTGCCAAGCCATGTCTTCCCTGGACCGGAAACAAGCATCCTAGGACCGGTTTCTGGCATTCCAGCCGTCATCAGCCAGGCTTGCTTGAATCCAGTGGCAAAGTGAGCAAGGGACCCACGTCTGGGCATACCCCCGCCAACTTAGGGGCGAACAAAGCGATACAAAGGGGATGATGGACGGAACGTTTGAGCCAATCAAACACTCACCCCCAGTCAACTGATCTGGGTTTAATCCATCATCATTCTTTAGCTCACTCCACCACCCCAGTTCAGACATGGCCATATGCAAATCAGTCTGACCCTGTGCCTCATGGGAACAGTCCAGCACGAACTGCCAAGCCATGTCTTCCCTGGACCGAAACAAGCATCCTAGGACCGGTTTCTGGCATTCCAGCCGTCATCAGCCAGGCTTGCTTGAATCCAGTGGCAAAGTGAGCAAGGGACCCACGTCTGGGCATACCCCCGCCAACTTAGGGCGAACAAAGCGATACAAAGGGGATGATGGACGGAGCGTTTGAGCCAATCAAACACTCACCCCCAGTCAACTGATCTGGGTTTAATCCATCATCATTCTTTAGCTCACTCCACCACCCCAGTTCAGACATGGCCATATGCAAATCAGTCTGACCCTGTGCCTCATGGGAACAGTCCAGCACAAACTGTCAAGCCATGTCTTCCCTGGACCGGAAACAAGCATCCTAGGACCGGTTTCTGGCATTCCAGCCGTCATCAGCCAGGCTTGCTTGAATCCAGTGGCAAAGTGAGCAAGGGACCCACGTCTGGGCATACCCCCGCCAACTTAGGGCGAACAAAGCGATACAAAAGGGGATGATGGACGGAGCGTTTGAGCCAATCAAACACTCACCCCCAGTCAACTGATCTGGGTTTAATCCATCATCATTCTTTAGCTCACTCCACCACCCCAGTTCAGACATGGCCATATGCAAATCAGTCTGACCCTGTGCCTCATGGGAACAGTCCAGCACGAACTGCCAAGCCATGTCTTCCCTGGACCGGAAACAAGCATCCTAGGACCGGTTTCTGGCATTCCAGCCGTCATCAGCCAGGCTTGCTTGAATCCAGTGGCAAAGTGAGCAAGGGACCCACGTCTGGGCATACCCCGCCAACTTAGGGCGAACAAAGCGATACAAAAGGGGATGATGGACGGAGCGTTTGAGCCAATCAAACACTCACCCCCAGTCAACTGATCTGGGTTTAATCCATCATCATTCTTTAGCTCACTCCACCACCCCAGTTCAGACATGGCCATATGCAAATCAGTCTGACCCTGTGCCTCATGGGAACAGTCCAGCACGAACTGCCAAGCCATGTCTTCCCTGGACCGGAAACAAGCATCCTAGGACCGGTTTCTGGCATTCCAGCCGTCATCAGCCAGGCTTGCTTGAATCCAGTGGCAAAGTGAGCAAGGGACCCACGTCTGGGCATACCCCCGCCAACTTAGGGCGAACAAAGCGATACAAAAGGGGATGATGGACGGAGCGTTTGAGCCAATCAAACACTCACCCCCAGTCAACTGATCTGGGTTTAATCCATCATCATTCTTTAGCTCACTCCACCACCCCAGTTCAGACATGGCCATATGCAAATCAGTCTGACCCTGTGCCTCATGGGAACAGTCCAGCACGAACTGCCAAGCCATGTCTTCCCTGGACCGGAAACAAGCATCCTAGGACCGGTTTCTGGCATTCCAGCCGTCATCAGCCAGGCTTGCTTGAATCCAGTGGCAAAGTGAGCAAGGGACCCACGTCTGGGCATACCCCCGCCAACTTAGGGCGAACAAAGCGATACAAAAGGGGATGATGGACGGAACGTTTGAGCCAATCAAACACTCACCCCCAGTCAACTGATCTGGGTTTAATCCATCATCATTCTTTAGCTCACTCCACCACCCCAGTTCAGACATGGCCATATGCAAATCAGTCTGACCCTGTGCCTCATGGGAACAGTCCAGCACGAACTGCCAAGCCATGTCTTCCCTGGACCGGAAACAAGCATCCTAGGACCGGTTTCTGGCATTCCAGCCGTCATCAGCCAGGCTTGCTTGAATCCAGTGGCAAAGTGAGCAAGGGACCCACGTCTGGGCATACCCCCGCCAACTTAGGGCGAACAAAGCGATACAAAGGGGATGATGGACGGAGCGTTTGAGCCAATCAAACACTCACCCCCAGTCAACTGATCTGGGTTTAATCCATCATCATTCTTTAGCTCACTCCACCACCCCAGTTCAGACATGGCCATATGCAAATCAGTCTGACCCTGTGCCTCATGGGAACAGTCCAGCACGAACTGCCAAGCCATGTCTTCCCTGGACCGGAAACAAGCATCCTAGGACCGGTTTCTGGCATTCCAGCCGTCATCAGCCAGGCTTGCTTGAATCCAGTGGCAAAGTGAGCAAGGGACCCACGTCTGGGCATACCCCCGCCAACTTAGGGCGAACAAAGCGATACAAAGGGGATGATGGACGGAGCGTTTGAGCCAATCAAACACTCACCCCCAGTCAACTGATCTGGGTTTAATCCATCATCATTCTTTAGCTCACTCCACCACCCCAGTTCAGACATGGCCATATGCAAATCAGTCTGACCCTGTGCCTCATGGGAACAGTCCAGCACGAACTGCCAAGCCATGTCTTCCCTGGACCGGAAACAAGCATCCTAGGACCGGTTTCTGGCATTCCAGCCGTCATCAGCCAGGCTTGCTTGAATCCAGTGGCAAAGTGAGCAAGGGACCCACGTCTGGGCATACCCCCGCCAACTTAGGGCGAACAAAGCGATACAAAGGGGATGATGGACGGAACGTTTGAGCCAATCAAACACTCACCCCCAGTCAACTGATCTGGGTTTAATCCATCATCATTCTTTAGCTCACTCCACCACCCCAGTTCAGACATGGCCATATGCAAATCAGTCTGACCCTGTGCCTCATGGGAACAGTCCAGCACGAACTGCCAAGCCATGTCTTCCCTGGACCGGAAACAAGCATCCTAGGACCGGTTTCTGGCATTCCAGCCGTCATCAGCCAGGCTTGCTTGAATCCAGTGGCAAAGTGAGCAAGGGACCCACGTCTGGGCATACCCCCGCCAACTTAGGGCGAACAAAGCGATACAAAAGGGGATGATGGACCGGAACGTTTGAGCCAATCAAACACTCACCCCCAGTCAACTGATCTGGGTTTAATCCATCATCATTCTTTAGCTCACTCCACCACCCCAGTTCAGACATGGCCATATGCA